>JAGVSQ010013775.1:0-10932 GCA_022683975.1 Rhyacophila evoluta
AGAATTTAAAATCAATTTCCATCAAGCACCATCAGTCGAAAATATTAATTATTTGGTATTACATTTAGAACCAGCATGTGCATATGTCTACTTTATGATAATGGTATAAGTATCATTTAAGTGATTCAATTACATCTCAAACGAGGTGAGTAGAGCGAACTTTAAGCAGCTGAACGCAGTGTCTCAGTGTATCAATGATATCTACATTGAAATGTCAAACTCAAAATTATTTAAAATTCAAAAATACACACATTTATCGCTATTTACAAAACAGGGTTCGTATTTTGATATTTTTACGTGGTGTTTATACGAATGATGTAGACGGAATAAAGAAAAAATAACGTAACCGACACACGACAAATTTAAGAGGAGACACAAAAAATTCTACTTAATGATATTGAACCAAAGTCATATAATAAATAGATACAATCTTGAATTACATGATGACTTGAACTGGTGCTTTATTTACCTTATCTGATATTCTTTAAGAAAAAACAATAAAATTAATGTGGTGGAAGTCTTTTTTCCTGGTCGCAATTTTCACAGGCCATTCTTTGTTTAGAATAAAAAGCTTAATTTAGATACTAATTTGGCATCTGCAGCTGACGTTTTTTGATAGAATGTATGTTAAGTTGAATATATCGTGATTATCTAAAAAAGCCATTTTGAAAATTTTTGAGTTACAAACTTTTTTCTTTCCACGGTCGATATAGTAAATAAACATAGACATACCCATAACTTTTTCAACCATATTATTCACGTGTATTCACTGAAAATAGCAAAATACAAAAATTAGGCAGCACATAATAAATTATAGGTCATACATAACTATGAAATATTTTGCTATGAATATATTTAATTAAACCTATTAGAAGTGTCTCATATTAAATTAAGATAAATACAGGATAATTCAGAAAATTTTATTTCCAATAGTATCTTTCAAAAGTTTTTTTCAAATTTCATGTGTTTACTATCTTAAATTTGAATTTTTGCGTCTATTTTATTTAACATCAAAAAATTACTTTAAGGTTACGCAAAATAATATGAAATAAATGAAACATTTTTAAACGTAGCTTAGTTTTCACGATTTTTCATTTTCCACGTTGTAAAAATGTTTTATAAATATGCAAAGTTCGATAAAAAAAAAGTACTTCATGTGAGGAAATTCATCTGAAAAATAAAACAAAACAATACGCTATCATTAAAAATCTCCAACCTCCATAACGCACGAGAGACACAAAAGAAGTTCCTGTTCCAATATCCATTCCAACGATCATTTACCTTCACACTCGAGTTAATCAGCCCCTGATGAAAAGACCTGCAGTTCTGCGAAGGCTTACAAAATGGATACTATAAAAAATGTCTCCATATCGTTTACTGAATTTTCCATCCCACAAATGTTACTTAATAATACAGAGGCATTGAAATGAAAAACAACCTTTCCAGACAAGTAGTTCCCTCCACTCCTTCGGACAAAAGGGAACGGCAGGTATATTAAAGCTTAATACGGAACCTTCATAGACTTGAGCTTTTTTATATTTATTTTTCGTTCAACAAGGAAGACTTTTAGAAATAGGTAACTTTATTACATTTTCCTCGAATTTTCATATATTATCAAATCTTTAATATTATTCGATAAATTTAAGTGAAACAACATTTCATACTGCAAATGAAAGGTGCTAAATCAAATTGTATAACCATTAATTATGTGTTTTTTTCATTCTCAAATAAAAATCAGCGCCCACAAATAACTTCACGATTTGATTTTATATAAACAAATTCACTTTTATACTCATAATATGTTTATAATAACGATTGTTGAAAGGAAAATGACGTAACTCTACCTAATGTTTTTTTTCATCTAAATGAGTATACTACTGTTTGTTTATTATTATTTTTTTATTTGCCTATGCTACAGAAACTAATGGGTGCCGGGTATGATTTGGGAGGATGCAAGGCAGCTGGCGGGTGACAGAGAATCCTGGATGCGTTGCGTGGTAGCCATATGCCTCATATAGAGAGCGGATACAGCAGAGGAAAATGCAGATAAATATAGTGTATGACGAGATGAGTATCAGGACTGTTTGCATAGATGGCCTATTATTTGTAATTTACCCTTATTAATCTTAAATCCGGGAATACGGGTACGAACTCTACACCTCTCAGATTTTTAAAAAAATCCAAAAAAAGCAAAACGGAACGCCCATTGGGTTGAGTCTGACAAACAACTCTCGTGAAATATAATCTGTCAAGACGTCTTCACTTTACTTCACTCTAGGAGTCGATATCTTCACACTGTATAGATTCATATGCTCCAATTTGGGAGCGAACGTGGTATAAGAAGAAGAATCTTTGTTCAATTATTATTATTGTTTCACATTTTTGTATGAGAAATTTATCTTTGGGCTTTGACATGCATCAATTTTTTAAAATTAAAAGTAAATATACAACATGTAAAGTGTTGTATACATTCCGTCACGCAATTTCATAAAACAAATTAAATTTAAAAAAAATTATTCTGCGATAACCAAATTGATTATATTTGACTAATACAGTGTATGTATCAGGTAAATATTTGGACTACTTCGTTAATCGATCTATTCTGATTCTTCAACGGAGTTCAGAAAATGATGATTCCGGTCTTTGCCGATCTCCATATCAAGGATTTTGACGTAGGTTCCTTAATTGACCTTATCTGGTAAAACAATAAATCACACTATTTTCTACATGATGTTGTTATCTTTCAAAGTTGGATAGTATTATCTTTGGGAATTGATTTCTTGTCAATTACTTTTATATTTCAAAAGATTGAATCAAGATGCTAATACAACAAAAAAAAAATACGGCACTTTTAAATTTAAACGCCAGAAGTCAAATTGAAGTTCAATTTACTTCAGTAACATAAATACAAACACAAATAAAAAAATCTCTATGAATATGTACGATAGAGTATACAAAATTCGTAGTGTGATAGAAATATTCATATGACTTCTGAGTATCGCTTCCTTTTGGCGTTGATAATAATCGTTGCGGAAAAGGTGTGTATATATTTTAATGTGGCTGATGAACAGGGTGTAGTTAAGCAGAAGACTTCTAAGCCATACATTTAAATTTTTCATCTTATTGTATGTAATACTTCGAAAACATCAATAGTTCAATATTAAAAAGACACTCAATCAGAAATATACACCCAGAAGAAGTAGTCGCAGTTTGTTTATAACCCGCATACTAATGGTTTACAAGAAATAAAATCTTTAAAATATTTATATGGTTCAAACCTTTTTGGCGTTAAAGTTTAAATATAGCGTTACTTAATTACAAATAAATACCTATTCTTAATTATAATAATTATCATAATGCCAATTTCAAATATTTTTTTCAAAAAATGATCATATTTACTGTTGTATTGTATTGAAAATACATTTTATACGTATAATCTATTCCAAAACTCTATAGGCAAAGACTAATACAATATTAATAAAACTCCAAGCACAAAACGACCAAAATTTAAACTATCATCCACAAAACATTCAATAACTCTTAAAGTAGTATGTTTTTCAATAATTTCATTATCGAAAAAGATATGGTATATATATCCCATGTAAGTATGTTAATTTCATATTACAGTGTTAATAATATGAAATGTATATCAAATGTTAATTTTTTTTTCTATAAAATTTCAATCGCGTTTTTCTCTTGTTTATTGCTGTGGCTTGGACGTCTTTTCCTAAACTACATCCATTTCTGAGGATCGCTTCCTGTTAACGTTGATAATAATTGTTGCACGAAAATGTGGGTATATTTAAATATGGTTGAAATAATACGATAATAAATATATTCACCTGAGGAAATGGCATTAAAACCGGTTAAAAATAATGTTATCCATATAGTATGTGAGTGTGTAGGATTAAAAAAATTAAAATATTTGTAGCACTGCATTTAAATACACGACATAGCTTAAACGGTTGCGTATGCAAGTAGTATATATTATATTTGTCATGTTGATTAATATAATATCAGTTATTTAATAATCAATATCAAACGAGAAGCATATCCAATAGTGCCCAGTGCAACAAAAGCAGTGTACCCAACTCAACAAATCCAGAAAAGTCAAGCTTAAAAATGAAATATAACAAAATTAAAAATAATCATCATATATAGTTTTTTTTACATAGATATTACTAAATACACACATGGAATATGCTTAATTGTAATATATTTATAACAGTTGGATGTATACAGCCTGTGACATTAAACTATTCTATGGTATTTTATCAAACTTTGAAGTTTCATAGTTGAAACTAGAATCCTGCCTTTTGCCAAGTAGAATTGAGTCTGATATTAATGTCCATCAATTATTAGAATTAATACGATAATTGTAATTATAATCTTTTACTTTAGACGTATATATTGACATTCAGATGAAAGCATTAAAAGTTGAAAAGCCCTTGCGAAAACGTGTGCTTTCTATAATTAAGCTCGCCCGAGCAGGTTCAAATGGGGTGGCTTTTATTTTACTCTCTTTTGTTGTTTTCTTAAGCGCGTCTACCTAGTACACGACTAGATGAATTGGGAACAAAAAAAGCTCACAGAATGTTCTATAATAATTCAGACATTGTGATATCATGTTGGGCAGACAAGATTATAATATTATTTCACTAAATGTAATGGCATAAAAGAAATGTGCTAACTACATAGTATAATTTTAATGCTTACTATTAACATATTGACAATCACAGAGAAAAACAGAGGTTATAATTTAAAAAAAATATGTAACATATTTTATATTCTCAAATATCAAATACATAATACACTATATCAATAAAACATTATACATTTGTTATTTTCCTTCATATAATTACAAATATAACTGATATATGTTCCTTGAGTGAGTATAAGAGAATCTTCCATAGCCGTTCCTTAAGTCGAGCATATAGATACCACTTGCCGCCTCCAAGAATCACCCCACCAGTATTCTTGCGCCCTCTAAGCTTTAAACTTGCATACCGTAACTTTATTGAATACATTCTATAGATAGAATGTAGTAGTTTCCCGGAATGCCGACAACCGGTTGGCTTAAAGACTATGCAGGTCAGGTTCAAAGTCTTTTTAGGCATCCTCAATATGTAGCCAAGCCAGGTCCAGCGTCACAGCTTCATTTTTTCAGTAATAAGTAACTGTATGGTCTGTTTTCTTATCTTCTCGTTTCGAACGAAGTCATACCATCGTATCCAGAAGATCCACCGCAGGAGCATGTTCTCAAAGCTTAAAATACGGTTACTTTAGGCCTTTTTGGGTGGCACGTTTTACAACCGTAGAACAGCATTGATAGAATGCATGCATTGAACAGGCGGCATTTGGTTTTTTTGAAAAATCGGTTATTTGGAGAATTAAACGGTAACTTAAAAATCTTTACATATCACCAGGCAACCTCTATATATCGTGTTAGCATCTTATAATTTTACTAGATATATTATGTACTCAAATTCATATTCATGTAGGTTACTAAAATTCGGGTTACTCACAGAATAAAATATTAATTTAATATATTATTTAGGTATCCGCAGCACGTAATCTATCCTAAGTCTTCACTTACACTGTCAAACTTTTGTATGTTAAGAAGTGTAATGTATTTAATGCGTTGAGAATATGATACAATATACTTTTAAAAAACACAGCGCTTAATATTTTTGTTTCGCGTGAAGATGTTAATCAAATTGCACAGTTGAATATAAAAAAATGTAATTTGGAAACCAACTATTCAATGTGATATGTTTATTCTCTATCTATTTTATTAATTTAATGATTTGCATTAATTGCAAAATTATAATTTTACCATAATAAAAATATAGCATTTCAATACTGTTACAAAAAAAGAAGTTAAATTGAAACCAAAGTAAAAGTAAAAAGATAGTTTGAAAACAAAATGAAAAAAAGTGTTTTCAAAAGTAATTTTCACGTGGCGGCATGTAAAGCTAAATAAAAGCTTTTAATAAAAAATAAAAAAGCTTGACAAATAAGTAAGTAAAACAGATCCAATTCCAGAAACATATAAAATAACATCCATCAAAACTCATTCTCACTCGCGTGGTATTTAGTACACTTATTAATGTCGTTACTTTTTATATTACAATCTGTACTGCTTAAGGAAAACACTCTTTATGTCCACATGGCTAAAATGGTATGGCTCTTTTCGAAAATTATGCCTCGGTGGAGTTCATTGAAGCCGCTTGTAATATACTTTTGATTAAGAAATATTGCACAGGGATGGTTTTATGAACCGTATTATTATTCAGGTTCTGTAACCAAAAAATAAACAAAGAAATACAGTGTTGCCTGACTGTGAAATTTTTTCAGTAGCGCCATGACGGAGAAACAATTTTTTACAATATAAATTTAACATAAAAGTGCTTCTGACATTTTTTAAAATAATTTTCTTTATACGCAGCTTTACAAATTAGGAATGTTTCTACTTTAAGCCTGAATAACACAATATAGACCAGTGGTTTTTATACCCGAATTGTGTGGAAGCTACAGTTAAAAAATTAAAGTGTTCAATGATCTGCAACACATTTTGTACTACTTTTTTTTATAAAATTATTGTAGTTTATTTCTTATATAATATTTATTAATGTACCATATCCGCTCCAAAAATGGATTATTTCATCGCCAATATTGCAGGAAGAAGTATTTTGTTTTCTTGGCTTAAGTCACTTTGTTAAGTATTGTTTTATTGTATCTCTTGTATCACTATCACATTCTTGCATGTAAGCGTCTTATAAATATATGTACTAATGCACAATAATGCTTTACAAAGTGACTTAAGCCAACAAATCAAGATACGTGTTACTGCAATATTGGCGACGATTTGAACCTCTGCAATGTAAAGGCATGTCTTGAAATGTTATTTTTCACAAATATTGGCTGTCGAATAAGCCCAATCTTTAATTTTCAGATGTGCACCAGTAGATGAGGGAATTGAACGCCCACTTCCCGGATACGAGGCGCCCACGCTAACCTATTGGCTACCGAAATGACTGCAGCTTAAAACTAACAACGTAAATGTATTTGGTCACGTATTTTTTTTTTTGTTTTATGCGTGATCTAATCAAGAACCATGCCATGCTGTCTAATATTGACCTATATATTCCAGAAAACTTCCTAAGGAGTCTGAAACATCAGCTGTTTTTTTATTATTCTGAAGCGTAAAACTAATCTGCCCATTGTGATAGCAAAAAAGAAGGTAATGATTGTGTTTAATTAAATTATTTCAATTTAGATATCTTCCCACTGAGTTAGAATGAGTCCAGATTGATGTTTTATAAGTTTCTATAGTACGATATGTCTGACTTCGAAGTGAGCGTGCCATTTTCTCGAAATTTCTCTTTAATATTTATTTTATTTACTGTCTTTCGCTTTGATTTCTATACATTGCTTATAAATTGATTTCATTAATAATTATTTTTATACATCATGATATGAATGCCCTGAATTTATTATTTGTCATATTCTAAGCATGTGAAATATATTGAAGTATAAAAGAACAAGTAAGTACTAAACCCTAAGTTTTTTTGTTAAAATAGATTTTCCCGATAATGGTAACTTACTAATTGTACATAATATTAAAAACAAGTATGTTTAAATGCGGAGTAAGTATCTAAATTTATTTTTCAATGGTTTCAAAGGTTTCAAACATTTAAAAGGACTTCCACCATATCAATTATACGGATTTATCTTAAATAACTTACTCAAGTAATACAAGATTAGATAATTCTAAATAAAGTACCAGATTTAATCTTTATTTACTTCAAGGGTATCTTTTTAATATTTTGACATCAACCCAAAATCATTAAATAGACGTTTTTGTGCTTTTTGTAGAATTTGTTCTGAATGGATTACATCCTTCTTCCCTTCTACAGTCGATATTACAAAAAAATATTACGCAAGACTTCTGTTGTGGGAATAATTTTGAGCAATAGATTTCGGTTTTTTCAGAATGACTGATATAAACCGTCTAGCTATAAAAAAACTTTAAACTATTCGCTTGTAAACATGTAGCCATAAATAAAGCATAAAATCATATAACATTAAATTCATAACAAAAGTCTATGTAATATTTATTACTCACTCGTAATATTATTCACAAGTGAAAGCAGAAAGTATAAAAACTTATAAAAATTTATTGTTATTTTTATTTCTTTTAACCGTAAAATAAATTAAATTATTTTTATGAAACTAATAAAAAAGTATGTAATGGTGGCTACAAAATTAATAATCAGAAAGAATATTTTTGTTACGTTTGGCAAGTTTCGATACTTAAATAATAATGTTTACTGAATCCCATCAGCAAACCTTGAAAACCTTGATTTGTCAGATATTAATATATTCCGTAGTGCGCTTTAAATGTACGACAAGACAGATATTTTAAGCTCCAACAGAGAGCTTTATAACTACCTCGCAAAATGTTTTGAGAAATTTTCCTAAAAATATCACCCATGGCATTGTACTGGAAATATTGGTAAATATATTGACTGTGCAAAGGAAAAATGGCGCAACTCTCAATATTTAAAAATAGCCTTTATACGATAATCAGAACGTATTGAATTTAATACACGTTCTATCAAATGGATGTATGCTGACAATACTGAATTAGTGTCTAAATTAATCTTTTAAGTTTGAAAAAAGGATAGCTTCTGAAATTTGCGACCAGGAAAAATGGCTTCCACCTAAAAAACTTTTACCGGTTTTTCTTACTTACGAATAATTATTATTTTAAGTAAATAAAACACCAGTTTTAATTTTAATGCACTGAAAGGTTGTGCTTATGTAACATTCTGACTTTAGCTCAAAATCATCAAATAAAGGTTTTTTGTACTCCTGTAAATTGTATTCCATGTGGCGTACATCTTTATTCCTTTCCACAGTCGATATACAATAATATAATTATGGAATACATACATATCAACTCCAAAAAGCTATTTTACAGGAGACACAAAAATCATATATGCATATAAATATAACAATCATTTTTTGTACCTCATGTAAAATATTTTCTATGTGGGTTACGCCTTTTTTCCTTTTCACAGTCGATATATATATTTAGGAATTTAGGTCAGATAACTACTTAGTTTTTTCTAGTATTTTTTTAAAAAGCAATCATTTTAAAGCTATTATCGATACCAGTAATAATGTCCAATATCTGTATTATTGCAATTGTAGCAGTCAAAAAATGTATGAATTATTAAAAAAAAAAAAAAATTCTTAACCTATCTTAACCTTCTCTATCGACATGTGTTTGCAAATAAATATTTTTCAACAAAATCCTCCATCGTGTTTTTGTTAATTGTAGTTACCCTGCCATTGAGCCGAATATATATATATATATTATATAATATATCATTGAAAATCAAAACTTTAAAGCTCTTGTGTAAATTTCTGAATAAAGCTTAAGTGATACAAATGATACAAAAGCTTAATAATATAAATCAACAGATTATGTCTCAAGTTATCCTGATCAAACATTCGATGTGGTCAGCTTGACAGTATAACACTTATATAGAGGTTTGTAGGACAGATTAAGCTTTGCCGATAATAGACTTAGTGGTTCACCTCCATCTGATGTCACCACAGGTTAACAGGTATTAGAATATGTTATCGCATGTCATTTCTGGCGATAAATTTGATTGATTTATCAGATCTCACGAAACTAATCAAAGTTGTAATATTTTAAGTAAAAAGAAATAATTATCATTTGAAAGATTTAAATATAACTGTAAATAGTTTAAATTTGAAATTATTTTCTATCAAACAACAAATAGCAGCGTTTTACATTATTTTTTTTTCACATTTTTTTACCATATTAGCTCCCAACGTGGAGCATATGGATCTACACAGGTTGAAGATATCCACTTCGAAAAATGAGTATATGGATATCCGCAATGCGAAGAATCCTGACAGATTATTTATCACGAGAATTGATTGACGGACAATTACTCCACCCAATGGACATCCAGTCCTCCATTTTCGGATTTTTTAAATCTGACAGATGGAGAATTGAGCGCGCATTTCCCAGATTGCTAAGCGCGCACGCTACCAACTACACTACAGGGGAGAACATATTTTTTAAATGTAAAAAATATACGCTACACTTTTCAAAATAAATTATTTAAATTATTTGTTTTGATCTATGTATTGTACAATGTTTTTTACAAATAATCTGCAGTAGCTTAGAGGTTAGCGTGCATGCGTAGCAATCTGGGGAATACAGATTTGATCTTCACATCAGTCGGTAATAATTTTCAAATTCAGGATTGGCTGCTCATTGAGTTGAGATCTGTAGTTCACTTTCGGAGTAGATATCTTCACATTGTGTAGATTCATGCGCTCCACTTTGGGAGTGAACATGATATAACAAATATACATATTTGATTGTTCACCTATCGTCCAGTCCATTATTATATGCTTTTCAAATCTATAAAGCGACATCATTGTAAAAATAAAGTACACTATACAACAATATCAAATATTAAGCTTTTATGTAGAGCACATGCCTGCCGCATAGAGCCTCCAGGATTATCTATCACCCACCAATTGCATTGGAACTTTTCAGGTCATGCCAGCATTCTTTAATTCCACTAAATATTATACATCTCGTGGCTTGTCTCAACAATATTATATCTGCATCAATCGAAAAGAAATTGTATTTTTTTCCACTATAAGAATAAGAATGTAACTCGTGTTTACATGTTCAAAGTAAAAATGTATGTCGAAAACTAACAAAAAATAGAGACATTGGTTAAATGCTTTTTAGGCTTTTTAAAAATTTTAATATTAATTTTAGATTATTCGATCGTTTTCAGTAAAAAAAAGATAGATATAATATTTTTTTTTTTTTTTATACCATGTTCGCTCCCAACGTGGAGCATATGGATC
>JAGVSQ010013776.1:0-10932 GCA_022683975.1 Rhyacophila evoluta
GGATTCAAAGGGCATTATTTATCATGAAGTGCTGAAACAAGGCCAAACTGTTAACCCAGCCGCTTATTGTGAACAGATGGTCAGGTTAAACGCAAAACTCTGTGAAAAAAGACCCGCTCTTGTGGATCGAAGAAAAGTCTCTATTTATCACGATAACGCTCGGCCGCACGTTGCCGACGCGACACGAAAAAAAATCCAGGACCTTGGGTGGGATGTTCTGTTGCATCCTGCTTACTCACCAGACTTAGCCCCGACTGACTATCACTTGTTTCGCTCTTTGGCTTCGTATACAAGGGGGAAAAAATACGAAAACACCGAAGAAGTGAAATCGGGTCTCTTGGAGTTCTTCAAATCCAAGCCGAGAATTTTTTTGAGAAAAGAATTTTAGGCTTGGAAGATAGATGGCAAAGAGGCATAGGTTGTTGTGGAAATTATTTTGAAAAAAAAAATAAATGAATAAATTTAAAAAATAAGTTTGAACTTTACTAAGAAAAACGACATTAATTCCGGGACAACCTAATATATATATATATATTATGACTGTAGAAAGGAAAAAAAATACGGGAGGCATAAAAAACGACTAATCAATCAATTTGGGAACCAAAATCAAAATATTATATTAAATAGACTAAAATTGTTGTTTTACCCAATCTGGTATTAATTTAATAAGTTATTTAAGAAAAATTAATAAAATTGATGTGATAGAAGTCCTTTATCCTGGTCACAAATTTCACAACCATGCTTTTTTTAAATATAAGCAAAATTCAAATACTAATTCAACATTTTCAACTAACATCCTTTTGATGGAACTTGTATTATGTTGTAAACATTGTAATTTTCGAAAAAAGCTATTTTGAAAGAACTGCAGGTTACGTCGTTTTTCTTTTCTACGGTCGATATGGTTTATTGATTACTATTCTATTTTGAAAAATAATATTTATAAAATCTATTGATACTTCAACTGTGAATATATTGTACAAAATATTATAAGATTGACAATTTTTCCAAATATGCGATGGATAAAAAGTTTTTTTTCT
Organism: Rhyacophila evoluta; assembly: GCA_022683975.1. NCBI lineage: Eukaryota > Metazoa > Arthropoda > Insecta > Trichoptera > Rhyacophilidae > Rhyacophila > Rhyacophila evoluta. The sequence goes on from JAGVSQ010013776.1 coordinate 1,038, forward strand.
ACTCACTAACCTGAACAAAATCAAATTGGCAATTTTGACTGTGTTCCAAATCTAAATCTGCAAAACTTAGTTCTATAACTGAGCCTGCACTAGTGGAAACTTTCCAGCAACACTCGGCATTATTCCCATACTTTTGAGGATAATTTGGAGATATAATGACACCGTGTGCACTAGTTAGTACACCTCCACAACCTGAAACATAATGATATTTTTATGATGCGATATATACAATATATATTGTGGATTTATAAACAATTTGACTAAAATAAGTTATTAATGTAGCCTTATTATTATATTTATTTACAGTCTATCATAGTAGGCTGGGATACAATTTTGTAGAATTGTAGAAAAATTATTATAATCAGTCACAATATTCTAAATGCTGTCCTTAAATTTTGTTGATACGCCATGATTTCAAATTATTTATTTCGTGGCCTTTGTTATTGGATTACAGATGTTTGGAGTAATATTTAATATTTGTTTTATTTTTATTTTAGGAGTAATTACAAAAATAATAATTAATTTGTAATTTTCAAATCCACTTTTTATAGGGTTTTATTGACGAACTTATAGATTTTTCATTATGATCTTAAATAGAGACTAGAATAAAACCTCATGTTTAGTTCGAATTTGGCAAAAAGTGCACTTATAGTAGATAGGACCTATACGACTCGAGTATTGTTACTCTATTTTATATATTTTAAATTAAATATATGGAAAAGATATCATGTAATTACATTTGTTATGAAAGCAAGTATTCTTAGGAATGAATAAAAAATTTATATTAAATTAGTTACTAAATATGTTATTAAATATATTACCAGTTGTCGTACTGTCCCATGTCATTTTGAAGCCACTGCCAAACACTGAATAATCAGAGTGAAAATGAATATACATTTCATTTGTCAGTGACGGAATAGATTTTGGAATATCCGTTCCACAATATTTTCCAATTAGAGGAGCACTATCATAACCGCCATTTCTGTGAATAGGATACATATAATAAATTATATAATATATATATTCAAACGAAATGATAAACTTCAACATGCTGAGTGCATGGCAACTTTATCTTGGGTAATTTATATTTACTCCTCTTTTTTTTATGTTGGCAACATTGCTTTAATCACATAGTCATGATAGTTTGACTTGGCTGGTATTCACAAAATATTCATAATCTTAAATAAACAGTAAAAGGCAAGGGTTAAGTTTGATCTGGTTGTAAAAATTATTAATAAATGTTTTTTTAAGTTAGGTTAGGTTTGCTTATTATAAAAATGCTTATTACATTTAAAAGTAAAATTAGCGCATAGCTGTGTGAGTAATGCTGCCAACTTACTACTGTAAAATGAAAAAAAGATATTAAATCCCCATTTAGCCTTAAATTATACGTAAAAGAAAATATTTTACATAAAAATTCCATGAAATTGAACAAAAATTTTTCTCGATATATTTGATTTTCACACATGAAAACCTTTGGAACGAATTAATCACGTAACTCGAGAACTAAGTGCACTCCGTTAACACCACTGCTAAGATTTAAGTGTTGATTTTTGTTGGTGAAGGTGCTTTGTGTTTTCTTTAAAAATCAACATTATGATAGATGTGAAGTGCATGACACTTGACTTGATATTTTAACGATATTACAATCTGAAAATCTTATATTTCTTGCTCTCGTTCATCAAAGCAGTTTCTTTGTCTTTGCTAATAGTGCTGCTAATACTAGCAATCAATTCTCCATTTTTTCCAGAAATAAACATACTTCTGTAAACCACTGACCTTATCTCCACATAATCTCCAACGCATTTTGCAGCTGGTTCTATATCAAAATCTGTTATATTGAGCATAATTTGTTGGCCTGTTGGTGCAGCTATGGTCCAAATGCATTCTTTATTCGGGGGATAATTGTTGGGCCATTCAGGAGTCATAATCACTCCAGATGAAGTTAAATAATTTCCACCACATGCTAAAAAAATATAGATGTGACATTCAAAACAAAAATACATAACAGGAAATACATCTTAACTTCAGAAGGTTATGGTAGAAAAAGAAAAAAAAACTGACAGTAAACAATAAACAGGTTTAAGAAAATAAATTGTTTTTATCGAATTTTCAAATTCGTGGAACACCGCAAAAAAGTATAAAGATTTCCACAATATGAAGACTTATACCTTGATTTTTTTTTCTATGAATGACAACCAATTGCTCAACCAAATGGGTATCCAATTCTGTATCCTAAGATTTTGAATATTCTTATCAGTTGTGAGATTCGAGCTCACATTCTCCAGCAGTGGAGTGCATGTGTTTACCTCTCAGCCACCGAGGAAAAAATATTTTTTAGAGTAAACGAATAAGACTTTTAGTATCATTGGGAGCATCACTTTTAACATTTTCTTTCATCAACATAAGATGCAAAATTCGTCAATTTAATATTGTCAGTATATTTATTGTTACTTTTACAGTATTAACTTCATTTATATAAATGTTCTTTTTTAATATTTTTTAAAATACTTTTTATTATTATACTATGTCATGTTGTAAATACTCTAAATGACCTAATAGTTTGTAATGATTTCAACGGGTAAGGTAAAGTAAAATAAACAAAAAAAAAATCAAACTCATTTTTACCAAAAATATTTTTAGACTTCCATTTTCAGGTTATAAAATAGAGTAAGTAGCCTATGTCAACAACGGAGTTTAAATATGTAAAATTTAAATTACCTTTAGTGGCATCCAAGAATGTGTATCTGAGAGAAAATCCTTCCGATTGTGTAGTTTCATCAGACTTAAAATACAGTGTTATCATATTATTAGTACTCGTTATAAGAGGTGGTGTGGTACTTCCACAATACCTAAAAAAATATTTTTAACCAATTAATCAGTATTTCTAAACAAAAATCATACAGCAAATAGGATTTGTGGTATTTGTCAGCTGTTGACTGAGCTAGTAAGAGTTTTTATCGCCTTTGGAACAGAGGCTAGCGAAATAAAATCTCATAGCTGTATGAGGATTGAAACAAAATCTGTTAAGATGTCTTCGTATTGTGGAAATCCATATGGTTCACGTTCAAATATGGTTAAAAAAAGATGTAAATCATCTTGGAAAAAATTATCAGAAATTCTTAAATTGAATGGTCTGAGAGAATATACTACAGAAACACATTTTTCGTAGTTATTGTAAAATTATTCAGAGTATTAGTCAAATTTCAATGAAAATATTGTTTGATATAATGAATCAAAACAGAAAACAATCAGTGTGGTAATATACACAAATTAGAAACCTTCCAAGTTTTTCAGATGTATGTGTTGCCGTATCATTGTTGTAGATCTCAAGATAATCGCCAAAACAATTTGATAACAACTCGAGATCAAAGTACAGCCATCTAATTTGGATTATGAAACCAGGTGGGGCTGACAGAATCCATCGACATTTTTTTCTGTTTGTATCGTAACTGTCATCCTCCCCAGATTTTGGATATTCAATTGTTCCTTGTAATTCTTTGACTAATCCGCCGCACTCTGAAAATAAAATAAAATGATTTTAGAATTTATAAACTTTTTTATTGTCACCTCAGTAAACAATCAGTTAGTATTACATCATATCCACACCACCAATATCAGTAAAATACATATATAACATGAATGATAACAATATTACACAAATATTTTTTTGTTCGTGCATTTATGTGTGATTTGGTTACTTTTAAAAAGATTAATATTCACTAGGACCTTGTATAACACGGTCATATGATTCCAGAAAAGGTTGTGTAGTACGAAACCGTATAATACCAGGTTTGAAGTTCATACAAAATTAGGGTATGTGTTTCAGAACAATATGAAAGTTGAATTATATTATTTATTTTTTCCAATAAACAATACAAAAAATATACGTTCAGTAATCTATTCAAAATATTTAGATAATATAGATCACCCATTATAAATATCAATTGTAATCTTATTTATTAGACTCTTGGGTTGTTCAAAATGGTTGTGTTTTCATTATCGGAAGACTTGAGAATTTTTGGATTTATCCTTTTAAAACTGTTTAGTATGCAATTATCTGCTTTTAGCATGTTTATATATTCCACGACACTCCCAATCACATTTGTAATTCCCTCTTGAACCACAAACTCCTTTCCATTATAGCGTGATTTTCTATAAAATAATGTTCTAATTTATCAGCTAATCCTAAAAGTTCATTTATTGTTTTTAATGTGAAACATGTAGCTGCTTCGCTGCAATTACTTTTTTGTGTATCATAGTAGATTTATCTAACGAAATTTTGACTAGTTTTTCTTTGATAAAAGCACCGGTTTTTCAATATCTTGAATATACAGGTCATCAAATCCTTCTCCACTAATGTCCCAATAAATGTTAATTATCTTTTCGTAGTCATCTTCTATTGGTGGCACAAAATTTTCTTCAATGACTATTTCTAGTTTGACCATAAATTTAGTCGAATATGACGAATAGAATAATTTTATTGCATAATTAATTTTTAAATGAATGCTTTTTTAAAACCGTATTATACAAGAATATGCCAAAATTCATCAACCGCGCTATATCGAAACCGTGTTGCAGAAGTACCATGTTATACGAGGTCCGAGTTTATGTTAAATATTTGATTAAATGTATTATCTCACTTCACACCAAGCCCCACATTAGAGTCCACAGGGAAGGTGGAAATAGTTCTTTCCGCATAGTATATAAATGGCAAATTCTAAATTAATAGCAATTAATTCTAATATAAAATAGTAAAAAATAGCCAATAATTCTAACCTGTGTCAATAGATGTGTAGTTGGCCATAAAACCAGTTCCTGTAATGGAGGAATCAGAAGAAAATTCTAAATATAAATAATTGTATGCTGAGACTATATCAGGAGGAGTTGATGATGAGCTTCCACAGTATTTTCCAATCAAGGTCGAATTGTCATTATCTCCATCATAGATCTGTAAAAATCACAGCACAATAATTATAAAAGTTTTTATATCATTGGTATACAAAGAGAAAAGATCTAGGTCATGAAATCAATGGCTAACAATTAATTGAATTCCACATTCTCTATACTACAGAGAATTTGATTATGTTATAGTATTTATTTATGGCCTGTAATATAGTTTTTAAATTATTCTAAACTGAGAATCCTGAACAAAGTTAGACTAACTAAAATCAAAAGAAGAACATTACTTCGGCCGACAGTTTGTTAAACATTTTGAATCAAGATTTCTTTTCTAATCTTTTAATCGGGTCAGATAGTATAACTAACCAATGGATTTTAAAAAAAGTTTTCTAATGAAATATTCTGAAAAAATAAAATCTCTAAGATAAGCAAATGAAAGGTGCGTACTATTATTGGAATTGCAATCATAAAAAATATATTACCGTCAAGCTATCAAAAATGCATTGTGGAAAACTGTTTTCTTCAATATCAAAGTCAACAAAGGACAGTTTTATCAATTTACCAAGAGGTAAACTAATTAAGAATCCGCAGTGTCTTTCTACTGGGTATGTATCTGGATATCCAGGAGATTTAATAATACCTGATTCGGCGGTAAACACTGTTCTGCAAACTAAAATGTGAAAACACGTATATATATATTAATATTATACATAACAACCACATTATATTTATTTTACTACAAATCAATCTACAATCAAAAAATTTGAGCCATCTCAAGGTCTACATTCACTCTCATCTGTCTGTAACACACAAACTTCCACTGCCGCTTTAGTGTCAGGGATGCTTTTACTATACAATTCAGTTACGCTTATTAATGAACATGAACCAAATGGATATTCACTTCATGTAATTCTTCAATTTAAAACATCATTGGCCACTCTTCTTTCGTTACTGAAGTAAAATTATTATCGACAAGATATCTGTCAAATGCACAGGGCGGGCAAAGATTTTTTTTATTTCTTTTATAATAAATGCCCAGACAAAGTGAAGATTTCTACAATATTTAAACGCTAATGCAATATATATATATATATTTTTTTTTAATAGATATAATAATATACACATTCTTTTTTAATTTTTTCGCCTCCCCTGGAAGTAGTCTGCCTCCCAAGTTGGGAGCCACTGGATTAAGGCACAAGGTATGGTCTTGGACTATGAGAAAAGTGTGTACTTATTTATGCCTACACCATGGTTTGAGACAAGGGTTCTAAACCTTATCGGGCGCATTTGAAATTTATGATGATGTGGCAGGCACATGGCGAATTTCTAAAAAAGCAAAATTTAAGTATTGTGTGTTAAATTTATTATTTTATTACTTATTTATTATAAAAAGGTAGATTATACACTACATGATTAATTTGGGTTTTTATAATTTATAATGAAATATTAAATACGTTGTAGTGGACGAGTGAAAATAGCCCTGTGTGCTTGTGTGCGGTTAAGAACCCCTGCTTTGAGATGAATCAATATGCAATACTTTAAACATTACCTAATTCATATTCAATACGAAATCCTCCTTGAGATATGGTGAAGTCTGAATTGAATACAACCAACACGACATTCCCTGTAGAAATAATTGGTGGTGGTAAATCAGATCCGCAATATGTGCTGATCAATTTAGATTCTGTTGAGTCACCATCATATACCTACAAAAAAATCATTACAAACTCAAATAATAACAGTTTTTTATTATAGTTTACTTTATTAATCAAAACAAGTTATATTTGTCGAGGTATTTTCAACCAAAAACAACTCTGATTTACTTATTTGTGATTTGATTGCTTAAAGCTTTCTTAGTTTGATCATATAGATTCTCATATTAGCTGATGTAGCAAATAACAGGATACCGACCATTTATCCGTCAATTAAAAAGTACTGCATAAATCTGCTCAAAAATTTATCGTATCAGCCGGCCACAAAAAGGCTTGAAAATAATACACATGCCCTAATTAATATTCTAATCATACACATTCCAGCGCATGCCAATCAACGATTTGGACATATGGAACACTCCATAAGTTCGTTTTATTTGTTATATCAAGGTATATAATATCCAGTCAAATCCCGTTGTAATGAAGCTCATCAAGCCCGCCCATTTTCTTTTGTTATACTGAAATTTTATATTCAATTGAATATTATAACTGTCATATAACTGATTAGCCAGCTTATGTGAGCTATTGTATAACACTGGTCGGAAATGTGATTTTTTTTTACTGTAATTATCATTTTACTACAAAATAATGAGAATCTTACTAATGTTGAATTAAAATTTTAAATCCATTATATATATAGGTCAATAGATTGAGAATGACTTTTTAGGACTTCCATTCTTGTTCCATTACACAAACCAAGTGATTTATCATAAACAATCAGAGAACAAATAACTATCAAAAATCATTTTTTTTTATATATTAAATAGATACTTTACCGACAAATAATCAAAGTAGCAGCTGGATGACTGCTCAAGCTCAAACAAAAGGAATGTCAATTGAATGCGATCACCAGGACGGAGCTGTATTTTATATTCACATCTAATATTACTTGTATATTTTCCTGATTTACCAGGGGAGGTTAATTCTCCTGTATCTTGAGTAAACACTCCACCACAACCGGGCACACCTAAAAAAGCAATATTAACAATCCATTGTAAAAAATAATAAACTGAGGTTCATCAACAAATACTTATAGGTAATGAAAAGATAAAAGAACAAACCATGTGCAGACTTTCATAACCATAACCATAACAATATTGGACTTAGGGCGGCTATTTACTGCGGGAGTCTTGTCTCACCTATCACATACTTAAATCAATCTGACCCTAATATATTACAAGGCCACTATTTAAGATACTATAAAGTATTTCATTTACAGAATGTATTCGGAAAAGCTACAGAATACTGACATGAATAAAATGGGAATATCTTAGAACAGTAATTCTTAATCACGAGAGCCTTTTAAAATTCTATACATATGTTTAAAAGATTTTGTTTATCATGTTTCATATTTTTTTTTATTGTTATTTGAACTTCACATGCATTATGCATGAAGTACATGAATACAGTGAAGACTACCTTGTTTGTTTGCAGATTTCTTAAATTACTGATTTATGTTTATTTTGTACACAAAATCTTTTAAAAGTAGCTGTCATTTCATTAGTTTAAGAGTTTATACAGTTGACAGTTGTAAAATAAACTATTTTCCGCTTTATATGTATGTCATTATAACTTACATTTCAAAATAAATCTTAATGTAATCATATTATTAGTAAATGAGTGCAATAAAAATGTACAATGTTTAGGGAGTCACAACCATTAAATGTCTAATCACCACTTATCTAGAAGATGTTCTATCTAGAACATCTTCTAGATAAGTAGTTCTAGCTAGACATTTGATTTGCAGATGTTTAACATACACACAATGATTAACAGAAATCAGATATTAAAACAAACCTTCAACTATTGCATATGATATTTGGAAGCCATAATCATTATTGAAAGCATCCGTATGAAAATACAATAATACTTCTGGGCCCGGAGTAAGTAGAGGTGCTGGATGGGAAGAATTACAGTATCGTTCGAGTATCGGACTATTTTTATTTAAGCCATCATATATCTATAAAAGTAAAATGAAAGCTACTATTAGTAAAAAATTCTATGCCTAACCATTTTAATATTTTTACTGACTCTGTATTGAATACCTAAAATATATAAATATCTGAAAAAAACCATAAACATAAACAATTGATTTTCTGGAATGAACATCTTCACATTTGGATTTCCATATATGTAATGCTGATAGTGCTATATTGATGGCCATAAGTTACTCAGGAAGACCAAAAAACCTTATAAAAAATAAGTATGTAATGGTGTACACTCCAGAAAATGGAGTAAATGATTCTCCACAATGAGAAAAATCTTGACAGATTATTTTCACAAGAATTGATTGTCAGATAATTGCTCAACCCAATGGGAGTCCAGTCCCGCATATTTTTTTCATCCAGCAGATGTGGGAATCAAACACACATTTCATGGGTGCAAGGTGCGTACACTGACCTCTATGTTATCAGGGAGACATATTTATACCGCCCTAATAAGTAAAAGCACAGTATCTAGGTATTGATCTAGAATGTAGTTACAATAACTAGAATAATCAAATCCGCTCTCCAAATTACTCAATGAGTAATATCAAGACGTTTTCGGCAAAAAATCTTAAGCCTAAAACCATATGACGCGTCCAATGTTTTGGTTTGTGGATTTTTTTGATGAAAGTTAAAATATAAATCATATGATAAAATGAAATGTGCAAAAATTATGACTTTGGCTGATGCATTCCTTACAATCTTTTGCCAGTCCATGCGGATATCTATTTTGAACTGATTAGAAACAAATATAAAAATCCCTACTTGTGATCTTTTACCGAAAACAGCTGGATTTGTTTATGCGTATTTTCAATACAGTATACAAGGAAAAAACTAAAACCATATCATAATGTACCTCAAGATAATCAAATTCACAACTTGGGTGTGCTTCAATCTGAAGAGTGTAAAAATGCAACTGAATCCTTTTTTTTGGCGGTGCAGAAATCTTCCAATAACAATCTCGATTTGGTGGATACTTGCCAGGCGAACCAGGAGACTGAACAACCCCAAATGTTGATGTAACTATGACCCCTCCACATACCGGATCTATACTACTCCAATGCAATGAAAAGCCATTTTGTGCCACTGTGTGGTCAGATCGGAACCAGAAATATAATGTGTTTTGTGTTGATACGATATTGCCACCATTCGGTAGATTGTTACCACAGTAGCGGCCAATCATGCGATTGGCCGAATTACGACCATCGTGGATCTGAAATCCAAAATGAATGTAATATACAATTTGCACTGTTCTGTGTGTTTATTTTTTCAATAATTTTAATTTCTTGAACATAA
>JAGVSQ010013777.1:0-10931 GCA_022683975.1 Rhyacophila evoluta
AAAATGCAGGACTGGTTGCCTATTAGGTTGAGTAATTGTCTGACAAACAATTCTGAGTATCGAACCCCTAATTCTTAGATGCGAGGCTCCTACGTTTATCTCTACTTTATTTGGAAGACAAGTTTTAATTGCTGTAAAATGTGTACCGTTTCATTAACGAAGAATTGTGATAACAATTATGAGTATCGAACCCCTAATTCTTAGATGCGAGGCTCCTACGTTTATCTCTACTTTATTTGGAAGACAAGTTTTAATTGCTGTAAAATGTGTACCGTTTCATTAACGAAGAATTGTGATATGAGTGAAATATGACATGGTATATCGATATCCCCGTGGAATAATACTACACATCAAATCAAAATGGTGATTATTACGAGAGTAAAAAATATTTTTAAATGTCTTCATAAAACTGTCTATAATTAATCAAATATTTTAGAAGTGGCTATATTTTTGTTCGCCTTATCTGGTCCTCACATATGTGAACACTGGTGAAATTATCTACTCCAAAAATGAAATATAAGTATCCCCACAAAGTGAAGATTTGGTGGTCAACTAATAACTCAATCTCGTCCCGAGTTTTCATTTATTTAGTCTTTCGTCTCGAACCTGCATCTGACACCAAAACGCGCACACTTACTTTTTGATCACAAAGTTTATATACCAGTAGAATTAATATATTTGGAGAATTATAAATATGCAGTTGTATTTAACTTACCTACACTCTTTCTAAAATTATTTATTAATATTAAGAAATTCCACGAACATTGCTATTAAAACGATGAAGAATTTATTATTGAATGTCTTTGACGGTATCCATTTTTGTGGTAACAAAAGCATTATATTACTCGTACTATGCTAATCAACCTTTCGATACAAATTATTGTGGTATACCATAACATTGTTTGATAAAACTCGGTCTAGCCTTTGGTATAACGTAGCAATACACTATTATTGTTGTAAAATCAATGTCACTCAATTTGATTATGAATGTCTTACAATAAATTATCAAATATTGTCAACACAACTGAACAATTTCACATCCTTTGTGTCATATCTTTTTTTTCACGGTGTTCATATTTTATAAATTTTTAAATCGTATCCACTCTCGACGTAGATTATATTACTCAGTATGAAAACTAATATATACAGAAGATTTTTAAAAGAATCGGTTGTCACTCAATCGTTCAACCAAATAAAGAACGAGTACTGCTACTGCGGGATGCGAACCCGTAATCTGCGCTGCAAGGTCCCAAAGTGATAAGCTCACGCGTTTCTATTATCATTCGCATAATGCATTGCAAAAATATATTCCTTACCAATGCGAAAATAAATGCTAATAGTACTTGAACTAGTCCGTCACCATATAACGCACCGATTGAAGGAGATGAAAAACACATCAAATTATTTCTGAGAAAACTATGAATTGCCACAAAAAGAATATCCAAGCACTTTTATTCTACACGAAACTATTCAATAAAATCATTTTTCTTCGTTGAACGTATAATGAGTCAGTAATGTGTTACTGATTCAGAAGCACGTAATGATTATTAAATTCATACATTTTTTTATTTATGCGTGAATCTAAGCTTATAAATTTAATGAGTTTAATGTATGGCATATTTGGAACCAATCAACATAAAATGTCTGCGAGCAATAGAAAATATATTTAAATTTACTATCTGTGTTTTTTCATATACTACTCAATTAGTATATTCATTTTTTCATAAACTAAAATTGTCATAAGTACCTCACTTTTAAGTTATAAAGATGCGTGATAGGCAGAGTAATGACAAATATGTGTACAGCTATGAAATCTACTCTATACCCAGACAATATTGAACTCTATTAACAGTTTCTATAAATTTTATATTTTATATTAATACACTCTTTTCATTGGTGAATGTTAAACAGTTCAATAGATTATTAGTAATTTCGCTCAATATAAGTAATTGGTATGAATGCGATTAGCAACTTTGAATTCTCAAGCCACGCACAAAATTTTCCACTTTAGCGTTGTTCAATCAACAGAAATGACAAAGTGTAAAAAAGAATTTCTCTCCATTTAGATGAAGTATTTTGAATAATTTTACTATCTATATGTACTACAATTTAGAGTTTATGAATTAAACAAAAAAATAAATACTGTTCCAAAGCGAAAATTGAGGTTCTATTCAAATACACATAATTCTGTTTTCTATTTTTTTTAAATTTCAAAATAGCCTTATATTGGAGATCGGGATTTAGTAACTTAGTCAACTCTTTACATTGATGGTTTTCGTAAAATATATAAAAATAACTATTCGCAATAAAAAAATATTTACCTCCGGTTAGATTCGTGTAATAATACAAAAAAAATGCCTATCACATTATGTATAATATCATAATGTTTGCATACTGACCCCGCCTTGTCATGTTCCAATCACAGAACAAACGGTAAGCACAAGATAGCGCCTGTGCATACACAGTCCAATGGAACGCACTACGTCTCTTTGTGCTTTAATTTCGCTCCATTTTGCAAAGTATTATAAAAAGTCGCTCTACTAAAACTATACCAAATTACACATTATTGGGCCATAAGAATGTGGAGTGTGGAATAGCATACGCACGTGTCACGTTAAACTTGTTGATGATAACTGATGACATCAGTCACTAGCAGCAGGTGCGGCTGATCATGAAGACGAGCGTATTAGGTTACTGTTACCACCAGAATTTAACGGTGACGTGTACTCTTTATTAAAAATTATCATAAAGTTGTGCATATTTTATTTCATCCAATTTACAATTAAATACTCTATCCGGCCATTAAGATTCCTGGTTTTAACTGAAACATTTATTTAATTCTCGTTGTGACATAAGTAGTGTAGATAAATTTATAACATTATATTATGTATATATCATTCCATTCTATGTTATCAGAGGATGTGCGCGTTAAAATCAATATCACTATTCACTACACAAAATAGATATACGTAAGTAAGCTATACCAAAAGTTGATATGAGGTGGAAAGAGGAAAAGAAAATAAGTTTTCCAAATATATTTGGTCTACTGGTAATTTTTCGGAAAATAATTACTTAACATTTTCTTGCCCTTGGAAATCTTAATTCGATCTCATAAACCTCACCAACATATAGTATATTTACAATACATATACACACTATGCAACAGTATCGTAAACACACACATATTCTTGCTGATGCATGCTGGACTTCCTGACACAGGCGACACGGTCGTTCTCCGATATCTGCTGGCGGTCTTCAAAGTGATGACAGGTAATAATTTTCCTTTCGTTTTTCTATTTAAATAGCACATTGACCATTGCAAATTTAACTATATGAAACATTGTACAATTATAAAACATATGGCTTCTATCGTACCACATTTACTTACGATGTCTCCTGTAATAAATGTCCTCGCATAATAATACAATCAAACCCTTTAAAAATATTTCTTGTTAAATAATTAGGAATATGGGATGTACAAATTATTAGCAGAATATATTTTCTTCAAGTTATGTCAACATTGTTTATTTCAACCAAGTATTTAACAAAAATATAATCATTGAATGATAATAACAAGATAAACATAAAAATAATAAATAATCATTTGAAATAAATACTTAAAAATTAACAATAAATAATTACAACTACTCAACAAAACCAAAACTTTTATCCATTAGTATAAAATAGTCGTCCTCTTCTTGAATATTATTTTTCGTATTATAAAACGATTTCAAAAAAAACAAAAGGTGTAACCTGTTCTCTCAAATTGTTCAACGACACCATTGTAGCAGCCTGAATGAATCATACTTCTACTTTTCGGCCGAATTTTATGTTTTGCTTTTTGTGTCGTCATTACTCGCATCTCACGTCTTTATTGTCTATATTCTGATCTTACCATATCTGCTGGAACACTTAGTAAAGTTTAAGCCTCCAGAAAGAATATGTGTCTTCATCTCTCTTTTATTTTTTTTTGTGAATTATCATTATTTCCGTGGCTGCTATTTTTAATCGAAAATCGCCAGTGGGCACGTAGTCTTATACGAATTATAGTGACTCGATTTGATTTATTCATTGAATAGTATAACTAATAACACCATAAGTATAATAGAACTGTTAACTTAATCTTGGCATACTCTCATTTTCTTATTGCAGTGGCAGATAAAAATATTAAATATATGATATGAAAGATATGTTATTTTTTAGCTTTATACATTACAATAGGATAGTACAATTCTATGTCTTATATATTTTGGTCAATATTAAACAATAACTATGACGAACACATAAAAAAAACAAAAACATGAAATCTTACAAAAATTATTCTATTTCAGTAATACATAATGATTTTTTGTTTAAATAACCACACAACAAGTAAATTAGTCAACCGATATATTTATATCGACACTTTTTATAAATGAGTCGTGTTGTTTTTTTTTATCCACCGTAAGTGCAATTTTGTCAAATTTGAACTTAATAGGAGGTTTTATTCTAGTCTCTATTTAACATCATAACCAATGATCGATAAGTTCCAAGCGGCATTAAAACCCTATAAAAGTGGATTTTTAAAATACGAATTACTTATAATTATCATAATTACTCCTAAAATATAACTAAGCATAGGTAATCCAATAAAAACCCTACAAAATAAATAATTTTCTAGATTTTTATTTTTATTTAAAGAAAAAAATAAGAAAAAGTAACAAACAAAAAAACATGATTTGCCAACATTTCACCAAAGTGCACTTATGGTAGATAGGAACTAGACGACTCAAATATTCCTATACTTATCTAAGAGAGCGCAGCCAAAAATCTATAGTAAACAACAAAATAAGAAAACGCATGTCTCTTGGAGACATATTTAACAAGTAAATTTATTCAATTTTTATGTTACTTTTCCAATCAACTATATTCACACGTTACATACGAATAAATTTATTGTTAGCTTCTTTATATTGTATTAGCACCGGTGAAAGTTTTTCCATCATGTAACTAAAACTCAATACATCTGCGTGTACTGTTTTATTTACTGCACATGAACTTATGATATACTGTTTACTTCATTACGTATGAATTAATTAATCTATACCATACTGATATTTCTAGTCTTTTAGTAGCAGTATGTAAACTACTATAGTAGTGTTATGGTACGCCACTGACATTGAAATGTTTTAAATAGCGGTCACCTACATACGAAAACAGGTAATTAATCAACGTCACAGAATCATGTGTACGCAGGTTGTAGATGTAGGCTCTCTTCCGCTTGGAAATGAATGTATTACAATGATATTTGTATTACCCACTCTCACTATAATAGTTTACATTACGTGCATATAAAGTGCTAGCACATTTGTCTTCGCGTTATTAAACATGAAGTCGATTATTTTATAACATATAATGCCGACGATTTATAAAAGTTATGATGGAAATAAATCACAATGCTGCACGAATTCTGTATGTTTTCTATTCTTATAATTTGATTTGTAGCAGGATTCACTTTTTATCATTTAAATAAGCGTATGAAAATATAAAAATAATTGACAAAGACAAATAAATAGTGAATTCTTTTTATGTCTCCCATTATTTTTTTTCTAAGATTAAGTCAGCCAAAAATAAATTATTACAATTGCGAAAAAACAAGATATTCCAAAGTACATTCAACGAAAAAAGATCGCAACCACCAAGGGAGACGTGACCTATAGATTTCGGAGCGCTGGCCTAACTGATATTGAATAAATACCTAATTCATAAAACTATTACTTTGATTTTTATGCAGCTACAAGATATATTAGCTTATTCACTCGAACACTGAGAAGCACCGTAATGTAGGTAATATATATTATATTTACACAGTAGACTAAAGGCTTCATGGTGTATTACAAAAATATATAAAAAATGTTATACATATTGGGTACGCCTCATATAATAAATAAAAATATTGATATATTGTTCATTTACATGCAGCGCGGAAATATTGAAAGGCGAATTACGGACGACACATAATAATCCACACGGAGTTTAAAGATAAAATAGTCCTTAGTTTTAAATCAGTTTCTATCAAACATAAATATGTTACATTCTCGCTCTGAACTGGAGCAAATGGATTTCAAACATATAAATACTTACCTTCATCAATATTCCGATCCGCTGGGTATATTTTTTTTAAATTCTTTATGTAGATTCAGGACTTGAACCCGTAACCTTCGGCACTGAAACCCAATAGGTCACCGAGGTTTACAGTAATATTAACCATTATTAACGTATTTTACTAACATACAGTTCGATATCGGATTTGACTAATTGGCTCTTGATAAAATATTTGATCAAAATAGCACAATTCACTTAACATATTTAACTCGCGAGATACCCAAATAGAACCTCTATCGCTTAAATGTTTTCATCCGGAACATGGCAATTGTTCGAATTTAAGGCATGCCCCAATATTGTCCTCGGGACTCGGCTTAGGAGAAGGAGGACCAAATCGGACACCAATACCAAACGGCTTTACAGACGTTTCCAATCTGCATGTTCCTTTACCGATAATATCAGGACACAGCGTCGACCCACAGTGGTATGGATCGCAGACTCCTGGACTGTATGGGCTGGCCTAAAACATATTTAATACATATTTTATTATATATAGTGTAGACGGATTTTCTGCAATAATAGTTCATTTCAAGAACAAAAAAAATGTTTTAAATCTACAGTAACATAAAATTAAATATATAATATAACAAAAAATCTTAAAATAGAGGGAAGCCTATGGATTTTATACGGATTCATTTTAAATAAGTTAATACTTGATTTTTATAAGTCTTCCCGGTACCTGAGATGTTAGTGTGCGCGTCTCGTATCTGGGGAATGCGGGTTCAATTCCCACAGCTGTCAGATTTTAAAAAATCGAAAAATGCATGACTGGATACCCATTAGGTCGAGCAATTTCTCGACAACTAATTCATTTAAAAAATAATCGATCGGGACACGTCTTCACATTGCGAATATCGATATATGTCTTTCATTTTCAGAACGGACATATTTACATTGTGAATGTACATATGCTGCGCATTTAGAGTGGACAGGCAAAACAATATATTCGATACATATGCAACTTTATTAAAATTAGCAATATGCAATAGAAAATAAAATATCTATTTTCCATTAAGAATAAGCAAGTATTGTTAAATATGATTTTTTTTCAAAATTATACTTAATTACATTTTCATATTTTCCATGCATCGTTTGCACTTATATCTGATTTACTTATACATGTATCAAACCGAATTTTATTATTTCACCTATAATACGTGAGAATTTAGACTACATTATAATGTAATATTATATCGTTATATCACTATTTATTTGGTATAGTAACTATATTTAAAGACGCAAACAACACAAAATTATAAATAATTTCAATTACAAACGTTCAAAATTACTTCCTTATATTTGTTGATATTATTCGAATTTCTATTCCACGAGCGCAACCTAGTATTTGTGCCTTTATCGGAGAGTTAATAGACCTACTTATAAAATACACAAAATAATCACTTTATAATAATCACGGCTGACTTTTCAATTTGACTTTGAGTTAGTAAACTTGAATTTACTCTACCAGGTGTCGTGACAGCTCTCTAGCTTTCTCTCCTAATCGACCGAAGTTGCGACACGAAAACTTGGCCGAAAGCGCTCATACTTCATTCAAAAGCATAGGACTTCATTAAAATACTTTTGAAGGAGCGAATGTTTTTTCTCATTCTTTAAGAACGGTATTGTTAACCGAAACTGTGTCACAATACCCAAGCACTTCTTTTTTTTCTCGCCAAAATTTAATGAAAACAAATAATCGTGGTCATTCAAAATTTTGAATTATTAATTGTCATAGAAATATCATATATTTTTATTCGTGTAATTTTCGCTATCAATATTCTTGATAAAATTATTTTGATTGGATAATATAACACATAAAAGCATAACCTGAGTAGGTATCGATAAGTAAGCATACTGGTTCGAATAAGTCCTTTATTTCGCCAAACATATGAATACACCCAGTGTCGGATTTATTACTCGAGAGGCCCCAGACGGAATTCAATCATGAGGTCCATATGCCCTAGGCGCAATCGTTTTTGATCTCTTTTTAAAATCTCACTTTTGTTGAATATTTAGTAGTAATATCCGGAACCGGTACTTTTGAGTACTCGTACCTACCGTGTATTTTTTTGTAAATACCCAATATCAAGTATTAGGTACTTCTGTATTCATTCGCTTTTATAAATACTCATAATTGTGAATTTCTACTTTCGTATATTTGTCCGGATTGCACATATAGGTAAATCCGCCACTGAATACACTGTAACATTGAAAGAACATCTAACCAAGAGTTGTGCCTTTAATTACTTATTAGACGACAAATTAAAGACTTTGGCATAAATTTATAACACTGGTTAATACTGCGTAATATGTGAACCTTATATTATAATATTCAACTCGAAACAAACAGTACTGAAATAATACGCATTATTAAAACAACGACATAACTGTTTATTTTATGAATGTATATAATTGGTTGATTCTGCTTCGTATCAGCTTGGCCCTAACATTATAATGGAACGCTCTTAATTATTTATTTTTAAGTAAGTGAAAAGGTATACGAATATGTTATATAAGTTTCATTTTGGTTAGGAGTTCGATAGAAAGTGAAAAAATACCTTCGCGACCCGATGCAACATAACACATATAGAACCTAAATATAATATTATTGTGTTTGTTACGTAAAAATAAAAATATAAACATTAATATATAATCTATAATAAAGATATTATGCAGTAAAACGTTAGCGGCGTTGTTTCCTATAATCGCTATTGGTATTATAGATATAGAGTATCGTAAAATACTCACCTACTTTATACAGCATAAGCTAGTAATATCATCTCCAATAAAACATAAAGTATTCTCGATTAGTCCATTAAATTGAATCCTAAATTATTTACTGCGCGATAAATATTTTTTACAGCGCTGTAAATATTTTATATACTTTTCATTATTAACTTTATAAGATAAAAAAACGAGTGTACATTTTCTCGATAGAAATTATTGGCGTAGATCGACGAATACAATTGAGTCTCAAAAGAAAATTATGTTTCTTAAATTACCAACGATTTTGGAGGCGCATTTTATCGGTTCTTTAATGCAAATTTTTGATTAAAAATTTTATTGTGCCATATTATTTGAGAAATTGATAGCTCTTGACTTAGTGGTTCGTTTTTTTTTTCTTCAATTTATTTTATAATACGAAATCAATTGTTCTTATATTTTTTACTGTATAAATGTTTCACTGGCGTGATTGATAATATAGCTGATAATTCTTTACCCTACTTCACCGTTTTCTCAGTTACAATGAATCATTTTATTTTGATTCATCTAGAAATTGCCAATACATGTTTATTCGATTTTGGACCTACACCATAACATTATCGATTGATATGAATAATATTATGGTACCGCAAACGAACGTTAAAGGAACACCTTCTTGTTTATCTCCTCCGTAAGTAAATTTTAAGTATATCTTTTGTTAAATTAAGATCGCCAAAGAAATCAAAATCTCTTGGTTTTAAAAACTGACCAAGTAATCTAATTATGTTCTACGAAACAGCAAAGCAGTTTTAAAGTTTGGTCACTATAACAAAACATATTTTAATACCGTAGGGGAAAATATTTATAAATTTAACAACTATAAGATTAAAATAATGATATATGTCTGTATCATAAGGATCTCTAGGAATTTATGTTATTGTAACTTCTAACCTTATTTGCTCAAATATGTTCTGAATTCATATGGTAAGACCTGAGCACCAGCATACTAAGTAGCCGTACATAACATAATTATTATATTTTGATCATGTCCGCTTCGTAAGTGTACCATATGAATCACAACAGTGTACTTCTATAATTATTATACATGAATCTCGGCATTATAAAAAATATTTTGACAGATTATTTTGCACAGCGAAGAGGTTATCAGACAACTATTGCTTATTCAATTAGACATCTAGTCATGCATCATTGTATTTTCAAAGAATTTGCAGCTATGGAATTCAATCCCACAGCTTCCCACACCGAAGCGCCGGGATACTTACTAGTCATATTAATATACTGACCCCAAGAAACTCGTCACTATCACACGGCGTGATGATCCGATCCTGACATCTCTGTCTTCCGAAGCTTGATACTCCTTGGCCGTAATTCCCATACCCCCAATACCGCCAGAGCTCGTGACTATTGTTTGTTTGCCTGTTTCCACCGAGATGTTGAGCATATGGGCTCCATCGCGTAAACTGGCGAGAAACCTGAAAAATAGTGTGTATTTTAAAATCACTACTCTAATATAAAACAGTAAGATATTATATAATATATTACAATACATATCAACTCATACGTCATTCTTTTCTGTAACTATGATCAACCCTTCCTCAGTATTTATGATTTTCCCATTTATCATTATTAATTACTTCCAAAGGCTCTATCAATATGTTATTGCAATATTTTAATCCAAATGTATTACACGACATTAATATTTAATTTGTCTGCTATAAATAACATAGAAATAAACATTCTTTTAATATAAATGATAAAACTATTTGAAATTTTCATTAATTTTATTGTATGTATATGAATATTTACCGCATAATACGAATTTTCATATGTGAACTTTATTGAACGTGATAAAATACATGTATTATACAATGTCTAGACACACATTTTCTTTAGTAATGATAGTATTTGGCAACCCTTTATAATAACAATGAAATAAAATTACAAAAAACTATCGTCTTCATTTTAAGCGTATCTAAGTTAATTTAAGTGTTTTTAAGTTATCATTGATATACACTCGGGCCTCGTATAACACGGTTATATGGTTCCACAAAAACGTCGTGTAA
>JAGVSQ010013778.1:0-10930 GCA_022683975.1 Rhyacophila evoluta
AATTTTTTTTTTTTAAATCACTAAGTTTGATGATTCTTAACCGTTTGTATGTCATAAGCGTTTAATTACGCTTTATAATTCCGTGTACGGCAGGCCGGCCATAAAAAATACGCGTCTACAGACGCTGTACTTTAACACTCAATATTTAGTCAAGTTTGACAGTTTTAAATAATCCAATACTTCAAATGCATACTGATATCTTTTAAGACCACGGTAAAATATTAAAACACTTCATATCGTCAAGAATTATTGATATTATGTTGATTTTTAAAAAAGTTTGTTGGTATTTATTTATTAGGTTTTAATTTTTCAAAAAAATTGCTGGCTCTCCGGGTCCTGCCAAATGAATACTTTCCAGCATTTAAAAGTTTAAAATATATTTTTCAGTGCATCAGCCGTAATACTGTTGTATACATACTATTGAAGGGTGGGACAACTTTTGTGGGGTGCTTAAATTCTACCCCTTTTGCTCATCGCAGAGCCAAAAGGGGATTCAAGCTGAGTGGGGGCAGAGGCCTGAGTAGGGCTGACGGGGTAGTGGCGGTTTTATGCATAATGCATCATGCAATTTACATTTTCAACCCTCCCTATACTTATTATGCCGATGAAGGTATAGTGGCTGTACATAGACTTGATAATACTTTTCGCATTAGTGATATTGCTTTTCAACCTACAAGAACGTAGCCGGACAGACAAAATATTCACAAAAAAATCTATCTTTCTTTCGAGATGATATGAATTCAGTATTTTTATTTCACTATTAAATGTGCGCAACAATACCAGGACTATCTTTTCCTACAACTGGTCTTAATTAGGCCTATCCTAGAGCTTTGATAAGCAGAGGCAATTTAATTTATTTGACGAGAAAGTCCCAGGAGTAAAAAATAGCTCAAATATTGTAATATCGATATTGATAACTCTTAATCGAATTTTCGTTTTTTTTTTACACTATGTTTGCTATGGATCTACACAGTGTGAAGATATCTACTCTGAAAGTGAAGTATATGGATCTCCGCAATGTGAAGACGTCTTGAGAGATTATTTTTCTGGATACTCGTTTGTAGGATAACTGCTTAACCCACAGTTCTGCATTTTTAGATTTCTTAAATCCAACAGATGGGGAATCAAACTCGATTCCCCGGATTTCTAGACTCGGGAGACAAGATATTAATTAAATATTATAAAAAATTAGACTTCGTCAAATAAGTGACTAATAAATTTTAAAATTCATCTTCAAATATTTTTTTATTTATTATTTCGTAACGCTATTTCAAAGAAGAGCAAGATTATTTATTTTTAACTCATTTTGGAAAAAATAAATGTATTCTAATTTTATACGACGCCACGGATTTATTTATTTTTATTTTGGCACTTTTAAGAGATACATGCACTCGTACTTAGTTATTTCGCCATAATTTCTGCTATAAATAATGCAGAAACATGTAAATTAGTGGGTCAAGTCACTTTGTAAATTATAGTTTTATTTTTTGAAATCTCTGGAGCATTGGCATATTTTTGCATTAACACATGATTTGTACAGATTTTATAAACATACGTGTTGATATAAGAATATGCCAATAACACGAGAAATAGCAAAAATTAAAACTAAATTTTACAAAGCTAGTTAATTCAACAGATTGACTTATGTGTTACTGCAATATTTTCGTGACGCAATATGGTTTTTGTCCTTTATTATACCATGTTCGCACCCAACGTGGAGCATATGGATCTACACAGCATGAAGACATATATTTTAAAAGAGGAGTATATAGATTTCCGCAATGTGAAGACGTTCTCGATAAATACTTAAATTTTAGACGATTTTAACAGAAACTTTGTACTGGATGTGCACGTACTTTAGTACGGAAATTTGTAAGCTTAAATCTCATTGCTGCATTTTTAAAATTTAAAAAACTGTATACTGTTACTATTTAGCGCAGTTACTATGCAATTGGCTTGCAAAGTGGAGGATATGGATCTACGAAGTGTGACGATATTCACTCCGAAAATGGAGTATACGGATCTTCGCAATGTGAAGACATCTTGACAGATTATTTTTCACGATAATTGTTTGTCAGACAATTACTCAACGTAATAGCCAATCAGTCCTGCATTTTCGGATTTTAAAAATTCAACATATGAGGAATATAACCCGCATTCCCCGGATTTCTAGGGCCGCACGCCAACAACTACGTTACTGTTACTAAACGTCTGTGTAATGCATTTAAAAATCGTTTTATTTCAATATGTATAATAGTTATTTAAGGTATAGGTAGTGATGCATTATTTACTTGCAAAAAATTACCATTTCAAGCACAATTTTACCGAACCATGCACAATTTTACCGTGCACTCATTCAATGCGGTGTATTGCAGATAATTTCATGCGAAAATGAATTACGATCTGCAAACGCACGTTGTAATGACATGTTTGCAAAATAATAGAATATATACCGTTTTATCAATATCTGTATAAATAAAGCTTACACACAATGCAGGCATTAATTTCCACTATGCACTCGGCTCACTTCTGACACACAAGAGTGATGATGTGTATATTTTCAATTTTGGTTTTTGATTGTTCAAAATGAATGATGGCGTAAATCTTTCAGATTTATGGCCGCTCCTCATTTTTAAAGGCTGGGATTTTTGTTTAATGAAATTTAAATGCAATGGCTTTAAAAGCTTCCACTGATTAAATGAACCGGAATACTTCACCATTTTAAACAAAGTATGAAAAGTATTTTCAGAATATTTTTTAGCATACCTTTTTACCATTGATATTATAACATATCTTATACTTATCTGGAACGTATGGCTACCGTTATGTGTCTCCAGTATTTATTGATATCGTCAACGCATTATTTTTACTCGAAACGTACCGGATTAAAAAAAAACATCTTTAAAAATCTAACCTAACCTAAC
The DNA here is from genome assembly GCA_022683975.1 of Rhyacophila evoluta. Classification (NCBI taxonomy): domain Eukaryota; kingdom Metazoa; phylum Arthropoda; class Insecta; order Trichoptera; family Rhyacophilidae; genus Rhyacophila; species Rhyacophila evoluta. The sequence goes on from JAGVSQ010013778.1 coordinate 2,925, forward strand.
CTCACAATTTTTTATTTTTTTTTACACCATGTTCGCTCCCAAAATGGAGCATATAGATCTAAACAGTGTGAAGATATCCACTACGAAAAATGAGTATATATATATCCGCAATGTGAAGACGTCTTGATAGATTATTTTTCACGAGAATTGTTTGTCAGACAATAACTCAACACAATGAGCATCCAGTCCTGCATTTTCGGATTTTTTAAATCTGACAGATGTGAAATCAAATCCGCATTTCCCCGATCGCTAGGCGCGCACGCTACCAACTACGCTACTAGGGAGACATACTTAGTAAAGACATAATCTCGTATCATCGGGAGTTGCAAGTGAGATCGTTAATCTTCCGAAGCATCTATGAAATGGAGAGTTGACTCAAAGACTAATATGGAAAAATGACTCGGTCGTAGTAAAATGTCTTCGTTGTAAGTTTAAATTGGTTAAATCAAAAATAAAAATAAAAGAAATAATATATTAGATTATTTATTCATTTTATTTTAAAGCTATATATCAATGATTTCTGAATTTTTAAATAATAAAAGTAACAAATATGTTTTATGAAATACAAAGAATTTAAACAGAGCGAGTTACATTTAAATATTTTTTATATAATTTTTCAATACAATTTAACTTTCATCCCATTAGTAGTATAATTATTAAATGCTTCAGTTTCGGTGTTGGAAGTTACGAGTTCAAATGTAGTAACTAATTATAATAAGCGATACTTAAATATCGAAATTATCTTAATTTTGTAAAATAATCTACACATTTGAAGTAAAGATGGCCAAAAATATTTATATTTCTGTATCTTTTTTATGACTTATTAGAGCATGAATTATCAAAAAAAGCATCAAATACAAGAAAATATCCTTAAGCTTAAATTGAGAAGTTACTAGTTTTTATCGTAACAATAATTTAATTAAGGGTTTCAGCATGTGGTCCTATATATTCACACGTGTTGCATCAGACACGCACGCAATGTACAATTCAGCACATTCGCACAAACGTGATATAATATACTCACCCTAAAACCCATTTCAATGACGTCCCACGAAGTGTGAGCTCTGACTTCTAAATTTAATATTAAAGAATAAACAAAAATCACACATTATTTCTTTTTAAATTCGTAATTAACTCTAGACAGCTATTTATTTTACAGTTTACTTTCGTCATTAAGTGTAGTTCAACAACTTTTTAAATCTTAATTCGAGGAAATATAAAATTGCTATTATGGTAAAATTTACACAAATATTACTTACATAAAATAATATTAGCCTAGTGCAAACCATTTGTTGTCTAATAGGTTTATTAGATGTGTGGCTAAATTGAATGCTCTCTTAATTATATACATGCCATAAATTATCAATAGGGTTGACATCTGCATACTATTTTAGACATATGTAACCAAACTAATTTAAATGGTTATACAGTGATTTTTATACGCTAATAGTGTATTTATTTAATATATCTTATGAAAGCATCGTAAATAGTCTTCTACATAATTTTCAAATGTCTAGAACTACAAGCTAATTTCACATTTAAAACATCCGTGAATCTTTTTATATTTTTTTGTACGAAATATATAAATTTTGACTTACAAAAATTGTACAAAAAATCGTTTGATAAAAGAATCCAGTTTTTTTGCGGTTTACGTATCCGTTATTTCCATGAACCCACTATTAACATAGTATCTTAAAGTTTAAAGCTATTTCTTAAAAGCTTCTGGACTATATTTAATAATTGGCTTTACTTTATATAACTCAAAACCGTATAATAACACAAAAAATAATATTATGTTTGTATTTATTCCGCGTAAAATAATGAAGCATGTTATTATTTTAAAGATTTTTTGCTAACTTAATTCTAAATGTCTAAACTGTTAGTTCTCTGTAGTATGACTTTACTATTTATAGAAACGGTATCAGAATACTTTTTTTATACCAGAGGTTTTTTGATAGTGGATAGTTCACTTTTTATAATTTATCCTCAACTATCTCCACACATGTAATATCTAATAAAGAGCGCAATAACTTATCGGGTGGACCAATAATATTAATACTAGTGACCAACCAACACACACACTCATTGATGGCAGCGCTACTGTTTGTAGTTTCTCCCCTCTATTTTCAATAATCGATCATTAATACCTTTCCTTCCACAAAATTGCACATTTGGTATTTCTTCTGCATTGTAATAAAGTATATGAACACTGACCACTCCAAAATATTTTATCACAATATATTATTTAAAAGTATATTTAATAAATTCAAATATGACACGTAAACGGATGCCTCTAGAAAGCTTAAATCATGTTTGTCTCTTCTTCCGACCGGTGGAATTACGTCGTACTGAAAATTTGTCGGGTCCAATAGAAAGGATGTACTCAGTAACATTAAGGCAACTAGAGATTGTAATCGAGAATTTTTGAATGTTTTTTAGTTTTTTTTCTCGAGAAATTGTTTATGAGAATCTCGAGAATTTTGGTTATTTAATATATTGGAAACTAAGCGCTGTTAATTTGGTTTGATAAACAAATATTGTGAAACAGCATTAAGCACAATAAAACCAACGTCGTCACAGAATGAAAGGAACTTTTATCGTCTTTATCTTTATATCTATAATTTAAAAATCATATTATTTTTGCTGTATTGTTTTTCATGTGTATTATTTTTGTGAACCATTTATAAAACATAAAAAGTATGGTTTCATATTATTTCAGTAATTTAAAATAAATATGCGATAATCCTACTATATTTTGAAATTTCTCGAGAATTCTCGAGAATATTATGTTAATAAAATTCCTTAATTCTCGAGCTATACAAAATTTCTCAATCTCGGCAATTTAAAAAGTCGAGAATTCAAAATTACTAGGCATGACCTACGAAGATGCAAAACGGTAGTAGGCGATAGAGAATCTTGAAGGCGCAAAGTGACGGCTATATGCTCCACATAAGGAGCAAATATAGCAGAAAAAATTAAATGACTAAAACAGCACTCTTTCATAACCACTAACTTCTAGTAGTTTAGGTTACGAAAATAGTCTTACGATAAATATCAAATGCTATTCAATGCGTGGAGAGAAACGAAACAAATCTGAAAACGATATCAAATAAAATATAATTTAAAACATTTTTTATTATGTAAATTTAATGTCTAAAATTTAATTGCTAAAACATAATAGTGATTGGAAGTTAACAATTATTTTAGTTGTCGGGGTTCTTGTTACCGCATCCCTTCTACCATATCAAGTTACTCGTGCAGTACTTATGTACCTTTATAAAACACTTGTTTGTCAGTTGCCAGTCAATTCCCTTGCGATTGTAATCGCCAATCGTATTGAGCGATGAAGACTTGCGAAAATTTACAGCGCAAATTCTCAAACTGTAAAAGGCATAAAAATTGAAATTACATGTTTCTAAATGAGAAGTTTTTGAAACTCATAATTACATATTTACGACTTTATCCCGCAACGTACTTTCAGTAAATTTAATTAATTGAGAAAATTCCATTAATATTTTTTTTATATACTTACCATGTTCGCCTCTGACGTGGAGGTTATGGATCTACACATAGTGAAGATATCCACCCCGAAAGAGGAGATATGGATCTCCGCAATTTGAAGACGTTTTGACAGATAATTTTTCACGAGAATTGTTTGTCAGACAAATCATCAGCCCAGTAGGCATCCACCAGATGGAGAATCGAGCCTGCATTTCCCGGATTGCTATCAACAACAAATCGCGTACGCTACCAACTACGCTACCGAGGGGACATATACATATTAATAATATACTAATCGCATAATCTAAATATTTGCAAGAATCCAATAACTTGCTTTCCCCTCCACCACCCGCCACGTCTCCACACCCGTTATGCGGACGTATATCATGGCGTAACAAACGTGAGGCGCTCTTCATAAGTGCCATAAGAGTCCCATGAGCAGTTTCCCAAGACCTTAGTTGGCGTGCACTAGAGCGTTAATTCTATTATAACTAATTATTCCCTGTTAATATCTAGACTTGTTGAGTAGAAACCTTATCATTCGCCGTAAGATTTTACAAAATATTTTAAAAGCTAGAAAATTAACCTTCGTAGAAGCCAAGTCGCGATGAACAACCGGTCAGATAAATGAATAAAAACTACATTTTCTAAAATAAATATCATTTTAATCCAAAATCACTCGATAACATTATAAAAAAATATATATTTGGTATTCTCTTAATTGCCATTCATAATGATATTGTATTGCATGTAAAAGAACTATAATATGTAATAGATGGATAAAAGGATGAAACATATTTTGTCGACGTAGTTTTTTATTCAGTTTAGTGTATGTATAAGTAATTAAATTCGTATAAGCCTGTAAGTACATTTTTTTTTTGTTTTTATTTATAAAATGATACTAAAAGTAAAGAAGTGAAAGTTTTTGGATTTTTAATGAGCTTATTCTTTTAAAAAAATGTATTGCGATTACATAGTTCTTTCTGTGTTTCAGTGTATATATAAAGTTTTTGAATATTTATGTTTATTGAATATATATACAATAGATACCTTAAGCCTTATTGAGTTATTGGTGAATAAAAACGAGCCAAATGTATTAATATGTTATATGGACGCTGCATTTTTAAACGTTGCATCATATTTTTTAACCCGCGAAAATGAGTCCACCAGTTTGAATTCGGAATGCAGCCGTCAGAAGGCAGTGGTGGAGGTAGTAATTACGCCAGCGAATTTGACGGCATTTTAAGTGGTCCCGGTTCAACGAACAAAAACTACGCTAACCAACATTCGGTGATACGCAATCGTTTTGATTTCGGTGCGCCAAGGTTGACGTCCGCTGCATATAACACATCACCCTTCATACATACATACAAATGTATGGGCGTTTTTTTTTTGCTATTTGACTTAAGTGTTTTCAGTTAGGATTCGTTATTATTTTATATATCTTACAAGTACTTTTTTTACTATGTTCGCTACGAAATTTGGGCATAACAATTTCTATAGTGTCAAGATCTACAATCTAAAAACGAAATATATAGAAGAGGGGTTTTTCTTAACTGTTTTCCCCTCGAAAAAGCCTTCAGCATTGAAACATTTAATAGCAGTATATTTAGATAGAAAACATGAGGGAAAGGGAAATAAAGGATTAAGCCTGTACCCACCCTAGTTAGAATAGTCAGGAAACTGTGAACCCGACAGCGGGTTCCGCATAGTTTCAGTTAGGTAAGAGGTAGGGGAAAAAAAAAAAACCGATCGAGTATAGATTAATAATTGTCGGTAAATTGGTCAAGCCATTAGCTATGCACTCTTGCAACTTTGATTTCATTTTAAATCTAACAGTGAGATTCGAGCTCCGAACAATATTGCGTCTTATCTATCGGAGAGATCAGAATGAATGTATAAATAGATTTTTTATATACTAAGTTCGCTGCCAACGTGGAGCATATGGATCCACACAATGAGAAGATATCCACCTCGAAAGAGGAGCATATGGATCTCCGCAATACGAAGACGTCTTGACGATTATTTTTACTAGAATTATTTGTCAGACAATTGCTCAACCCAATGGGTAAACAGTCCTGCATATTCGGATTTTTAAATCCAACAGATGGAAAATATAACCCGCATTCTACGGATATCTAAGCTTACAATACTTTCATCTCACCGTGTGAGTGGCGACTTAAATACGTTCTTATTAAGATTGGATGTAATAAATTATTCGGTGAATTTCAATTATTTTTGGTATCAAAGTAATCAACTAGATACAAAATACTGAAAATGCTTTATTATTTACCGTGGCTCAATAAATCAATGCGTAAGATATACAATTATTTTGTGTAGAGGATTTTGATTCAAATATCCAATGCTTCACATATAAAATTTCACATTAAAAAAAAAAAATGTTACTTCTTCTTCTTCTTCCATGTTTGCTCCCTAAGTGGAACATATGGACACCACGTGCTGCCTCCGAGAATCTCTGTCGCCCGCCAGTATTCTTGCACCCTCCCAAGTCACACCTGCATCCCGTAACTCCGCCGAATACATTCTATAGATAGTATTTAGCGGCCTTCCAGGACGCCGACGACCGGTCAGCTTAAAGAATAAGCAGGTCTGGTTCAGACTTTCTTGTGGCATCCGCAATATGTGGCTGAGCCAAGTCCAGCGTCTCAGCTTCACTTCGTTAGTGATAAGTGGATACAGGACAATCACAATTGCCCAGCGGCTTAAGCGATCAAAAATGATATAATAGTTAAATATATTTTCATATTATAGAATGCCTTTGAATGCCTTTTCCTGCTTTTTAATGAAAATGATAATCTCCCTTTTATTATACAAATTTGTACTTCTCTTTTGAAATCGTTATATATCAGTGGATTCTGAAAAAACAATGTATTGTTTATAGCAATTTTATTTATATTTTCTTTTTACTCGTCACAGTTAAAACTATGGTATTTTTATGGTTAGTTTATTAAGATTTAAATATTGTATTTATAAATTTAAATTAAGACTTACTGGAAGCCATGATAATTTTTTGATATGATTAAATATTAGAGGGATCGCCATTCTCCCTCTGCGTACCTCTCGGCAATGCGCAGTCGTAGATGACAGATGCGCCCGACGAAAAATATGGCGGTTCCCTCACAAACATGTGCGCGCTAAAAAACGGGCGAACAAAAAAAAGTCTGCCGAAAAAAAATATAATGAAATATCACCCGCCTTCAACTATTTATATTGAATACTCACTTAGAGGTTTGGCAACCGGTTTACATACTATTATATACGCTGTATCCAATAATCTGTACTGATGTACAGTCAGCTCATTAAATAATATACTACTCACACATATTCTCATAAAAAAATAAAAATTTGGATAAAACACCGATCCTCTATTCAGTGTAATATCATAATAATTATTTGGAAATTTATCAATTTAATTTACGTAGTTTATTTATCCTATGCTTGTAAAGATTTTATAAATTTGAGCCCAAATTTTTAATCAAATAATTTAGTCTTATAAAAAATTGATAGTGATAGAATAAACAGTATTTACTTATTGGATACTACAATGTGTTCATGGATATCATTTTTTCGATAGTTAACGATAATCTATCTATAATAGACAAAATAATTTAACCTAACCTAACCTAACATAACATGATTTATAAAAAAATGATCTTTGCTTATACTACTTAATATAATAAATATCCTTGCATTGTCAAGATCTCTGCTGATATTTTTTCACTAGAATTATTGATCATCGTCCGATTGCTCAAGTAATTGGGCATCCAGTCCTTCATTTTTTAAAGTATAAAATCGAGAAGTTATGAGAATCGAGCACGCAATTTTCGACTCCGAAACGTGCACGCTAACTAACATCTCTGGTAATTTTTGTCTATACATAACAGATAAAGATTACTTAACCTAACCTAGTCTCCCTAGGTACATCAAGGCTAGCGTGCGTGTGCGGGGAATGTGGGTTTGATTCCCACATCTGCCGGATTTCTAAAAAAAATCTGAAAATAAAGGACTGTATGCCCATTGGCTTGAAAAAATGTCTGAAAAGCGATTCTCGTGAAAAATAATTCATCAAGATATGATTCATATACTCCACTTTTGCTAAGGACAATTTCATACTGTGTAGATCCATATGCTCCACTTTCAAAGTGAACATGGTATGAAAAACAGGTTTGGATAATGAATATAACATTTTATGGTTTATCACATGAAATCGATATTAAGGAAAATATAAATTTGCACACAGATATTTCAGTGAAATGAATGCAGATAAAACAATTTAGTATAATATTTATAATGTGACCATATGATGTACATATTACATCTCGTCTAATATTTAAATTCAATCAAATCAAATTCAATTTTCATTCAATCATTCATAGTATGTACCCAACATAACCTAGCCTAACCTAACAAGATCGAAGAATTGTTTTATCTTAAAGGCCTATTACACTACACAATTTCAAGGCATCCTTACCCTTACTAAGTGC
>JAGVSQ010013779.1:0-10930 GCA_022683975.1 Rhyacophila evoluta
ATTAAATAATTGTTTTTCGACCTAATATTAAATTAAAAACGTAAAAACATTTTTTTGACATTTTACGAAAATCCTATTGGCGATCAACGTGTTAAACAGATGGCTAATAAATAATTCTCAAAAAAATTATTAATATACTTTTACAATACAGAGGTTGATACCCCATTGCATAATACATGGTAATATTTTAATAATATTAATTTTCATTATCAATTATTGGCTAGCGTAGGAAAGAAATTGGTATAAATATTTATAATACCAACAATATAAAAAACATCGCAATCAGCGTATGTGGACCACTACCACTTAGTACATTATTATGTAAGAATATTTGTAGGCTGCTTAAAATATTGAAGAAGGAGGATTCTAAATAACGATGTCATGTTATTTTGATAAAAATTTTGAATAAAAAGAGCAAGAGTTATTTATTTTACAAATTTTAAAATATATAAACTTTTGGTGAGGACAATACTACTGGAAAACGAAAGATATTCGTCTTTGTGCATTTAAGAGTAGAGAAAAAATTCCTAATAAGATGCCAGAAAGCCCTGAAAGTGTTGTTGGACTGTGAACATTGCTCCCAAGGTGTCCAAAATAAACATTTCCAGTTCACTGAACTCTGCATAACACTTTAAGTCCAATAAAACTGGATGCCCAAAAATGAAAAAAAAAAAATAGGCATTGACATCGGTCTCCTTCCAAGTTATGTATAATATTAGTCTTATCAATGTTTTCTATGATTGTGAAATTTATTGGGACATACCGGCTTGTAAAATTGGAAATGCCATGTATAACACTTCTCTTTATTTTATCATCAAGATTATTATGAAGTCTAGATAGAAAAAGTTCAAATAAAAAAATATTTTATAATAATATAATACAACCTCATAAATTTATCATTAAAAAATGTAATGGATGCAGTGGATTTCTTAGGTGAAAAACAGGTAAAACAATATATGTCATAATAAAAACAAGTTAAAAAGAGGTTATTTAAAGTCAAATTATTTAAGATTTTGGATTATTAGATAAACCATTGACAAAATTTATAAGATATATGTTTAGATATGTATATATATATATATAGATACTATGAATTGAAGAACACCTTTCATTGAAAAAATAGTTTAAAACATAATTATATAACTGTAAAATTTAATTAACACTTTTTTTAGTGAGCTAATTTTTTATGTAAAAGCGTTTTAAGCACTAAAATATTTCACTGCTATCAATTCAACTAATACCACGGAATCAATCAAATTAGATATCTCGATTTGTCAGCAATGCTCTTCTTTTTCCAAGCAATGAATAAAATAAGCTGAAAAGTTATTCCAAATTGGTGAGAATATGTATAACATTACGAAATGTGGTCGCTCCCATTTTGGAATCAAAGGAGCACTTGAGAATAAATTTGAACCCATAGGATTAATTTAGGTGATATATTATGTCTTTTTGTGAACAGGTAAATATATACAAGCTTTCGTTTATTTACAAATAATAATAATTATAGAATTAGAATAAGGGAATTTTTCTATGCCGAAGTAAACTTTTTTCCTTCTTTTTTTTACGTATTTTTTGCTACCGTAAAAATGTATGATATAATTGTAACGTCTTCGAAATATTATTAATAGATCTGTCCAGTATTTATATTAAATAATAATATTTTCATATAAAATCAAAAAATAATAAGCCAACAAGGCGCACGGACGCACATGTGCAGCCATACTCCTCAAAGAATTAACAGGTCCACGGATATAACTATAAATTATGCTACATATCTTTTAGTCTTGGGTTCCACGATTTTTGCTTACAATACAAATGTGCACCAGTCAACCACGAACAAGACTATAGCTCACATGGTAAATCATTATTATTAAAGATATAGTTTCGTAAAAAATACTTGCGTTCAAAGGTTACTTTGTGTATTAGAATTAGGAATAAAACACATTTTACGCATTATTTTCCCTTGTTATTACCCATATATTGCAGGATATTATAATTTTTAAATATGCATATTTGACATATTAGTTCATTTTAGCAAAAAAGTCGATTTGAAAAACTTAAAAAACTGTTTATAACTATTTCGTTAACGACAGCAAAATGCTAATATGGGCAAACGCGCACAGAACATCTCCACACACATCTATGCTGCCCTTCTAAGTAAAAACACAATATGTTTTGTGTAATTCCCTATGTAGATTTTGTGTTTTTACTTAGCAGGGCTTATAAATCTACTTATACTATAATTATGTAAATTCAATTTAAAATGTCATAATATTTCTCTGTACACAGTTGCACATGTGCAAAGTTAGTTTGTGCGTATTTAGCTATGTGAGCATTTCTCCTGTGTGCGATTGTCTTGTGAGCGGTAATCTGGTGTGCATTTGTCTTGTGCACGATTGTCCGGTTACCTATTCTTTATAGCAAAATAAGTATATGTTCCACAATTTGCGTGGGAGAAACCACTAACTTGTGAATTGCAGAGTAGTGACGAAGTTTAATTTGAACAGCAGTTTTCAGTACAGTAAACATTCTAATTTATTCTGTAACAGTTAAACTTCTTTTTGACAATTCTGGATTCACTGCTGTATTTACTTGAAATTAATCCAATAAATTAATCCATTATTATTAATGAATAAATAAATTATATTTTACACCGAATACGTATTTTATTCAGTGTTCAATCAATCAATACAAAGTATTGTATTTAATACATAAAATCTGGATGAATTAGAAACAGGCTGTAATTGATACAAACATTGCGCTACTTCGTAAATTAATCAAAGGTGTTTTGGTTAAGTGATATTACTTATTTAATTACATACGTCTCATACTATGAAATAAATAACTAGACCATGACTTTGGGTGTGTTTTGCTCAATATTGAAGTAAAATAATGATTCCATAATATGCAAATTGCTTTGATTGTATATGGAAAGAAAAAAATAAATCAACACAACACGAGATTGGATAACGGATTAGAAAACAGAATGAAAAAATAAATTGAAACAATTTTGTTTTCAACTCAAAGTAATTTTTATGTTTTCTACTTGAGGATATCAAACAAACGATGTGCTGTAAGTTCTATGATAAATCAATAATTTGAAAGTTATTTATCTAACATGGGATGTGAAATGGTCCTTTCTTATCTCATCACATAATTATAAGGTCAATTATGCATATATAATGTGTGTATCGATATCCTTTTTATTTACACAGGCAAAAATCATAAATTTCACATAATTAGGTAGCCATGAGATATTATTATGTCTATAAAGCTAAGACAGGCTTATCCACTAAATAGGCTATATATAGTGGATAGATGTTTCAAGCAAATATACTCTATTAACGGAGTAAATCATCTTTATTTCAAGGTATATTATTATAGGTATATTAGTATTATTTCAAGATATGCATATCAATCTTTAGAGTGTGAATATTTTTACGGATTATGTACGCAAATTTATTAGGCCCATGCCGTACTCAAGCATAAAAAAAAGATGTGCATTATTTATACAGCTATTAAATATGAAGTTTTATTTTATATCTTTATTTTTTTGATAAGAAAAAACTAATACTATATTAAATAATAGACTTACATCGCCCGAATCTAATCTGAATGTCTCGTTATGTCTGTGAGGTATGCCATTACTGGCAAAGACATTCTCATCATCATCTGTGTCGAAATCTCCGCTCCTTCCTTCCCTGAAGACCATTGCAGAATCAGGGGGCGGTACTCTGTCTTGGGTAGACACCGGCCTATTATATTTGGTGAATGTCTTTCCTCCATTGTGATGTTGGAGGCCATGGGCCATCATGGATTGGAGACTCGGACGAAGCACCCGTCTTTTAGGGCGGGTAAATGTTCTAGAATCAAATTTTTGCTTCTGGGCATCTGCAATGCAGAAAAATGGTTGATTAATAAAAAATATTTTTTTATTTATAATTTTATTTTTAAGTAAATAATTAAAATAATGGATGATAACCAGCCTTTTCCAAGCCCAAATTTAATTAAAATACATGATAAAGGTTCATACATTCCAGTTCAAGTTGTTAATCATTATATTTTTTATACATGAAAAGTAAGTCTTTAAAAATTTACGCCTGAGAAATTTTTCACCAGCTGAGTATTGGGTTGCCGGAAATGATTTTGGGATTGAATAATACGTTTAACATAAACTATAATATCATATTGAATAACCGGTGATATAATATATTATAATATGTTAACATGGCTGAGATAATTTCACTGCTTGATAAGCTTCTTTATAAACATTGGAGGAAATGCAAAATTCACTAATAATAAGATTTGTTATACTGTAGGTATTTTAATAAAACATGCATATGAATATTTTTTTTTAAATTGTCACGTAGCCAAGGAAAAGAATGCTTTGATAATTTAGCCTTGCTAGCATACAGGAATAACAATCAACTATGATATTATCACATTATTTGTATTGAGGACTTCATAACTTTTTAAGTATTTATTTAATATATTTCCTTGAAGCTTACTTTAATTTAATAATTATAAATTTTAATGAATTGTGAACATACTTTTGAATACCTTGAAGAGACTTATGTGATATAATAATATTATTGAATAATTTTAAATGGTCTACGAAATATTATATAATGAGTGAGATAACTAAAGAAAGCCTCATTAACCTGGTTTAGCAAAATATATGCAACAATGCAGCTAACATCTAAAGCAATAAAGTGTATTTGAATTATTCAAAAAGTGCTAATTGCAGAGCACTCACATACATTATGTATTTTCATTACTCTTGTTGATAATGATGTAATGTTAATATGCTATAAAAATAAGAGACAATGCACTCAAAATTAAACATTCTAATTACAAATTTGTACCACTATGGCTTCAAACAAAGTCATATAAAAATATTTACTAGTGGGATGATGTGATAGAATGGTTTATATTATACTACAGTGGATTATATTTTAGCATATGATATTATGAATAGTATGTGAGATTTGAATCTAGCTATCTTTTACGCATCCTCATATTTAAAATTTTGGTACAGCTAGTCTTTCAGAAACTGTAATTATTGGAGTGATGGTCTCAAAGATTTCGATTTGAACAAATATTTTATGTTGGCTATAACTCCTATTTGTACAAGTGGAAACCTTGTACATATAGGAATTTTAACCTTTTTTAACCTTGCCTGCACGCTTAAAAAAAAAAAATACCTGTAAAGAACAGAGAGAAGAAAGGTCTCCCTGAATATATACATTAATAAAGACTTTTTAAATCAAAAATATCTTTTAATGTGTATTGAAGCCTCTATTATGGTCTTAATAACTGAAAAAATATTATTATACCAGTTTTATGTTTTCATTATTCGCGACCTGAATCTATTATTTGTTGCCATTACTACAAGTTACTAGTATAGAATCTATGTACAGAATATCCATATTACAATTCATTCACTCCCACAATCATTACCATAAACATTAATCCAAAAATGGAAAATTGGTGATTGATTATTTAACAAATAAACATTTTGTGACACACATTACTGGTTCCCAGAGTATAATGTTTTGTTGACTGTTATGTAAATCAATTTAGCAAGGCAACAAACTCTTAAAATAATCCTGGATTATTCTATGATTCTATCAAAAACCAATATTTTTATTGTAATTTTGCTTCTGATATAGAGGTGACCCAGCAACATAATTTTATATAGTAATGCTAATCATTAAATTAAATTTTAACGATTATGACATTGTTATTGTTAGTGAAGGTGATATAAATTTAATTTATGACATACATTTTAAGTAGATAGCAGCTAATACAAGAAAAAACATGTTATGTTTATATTATCATGCGAATATCATTAATTCAAAAAGAGACTTTAAATTATTATGCCTAAAGAAAAAAACACTGAATTTATTCTTTCTTTAATTAATGTTTTTGACTGATGGTGCTTGATGGAAATTGAATTTTAATTCTAAATTATTTAAAACTGGTAAACTTCCATATGTGAAATATGTGAAATTTATTCTTTCTTTGTTCATATATGATCAAAAACCTTCAGTACAAAAGATGGACAGTTTAGAGGAGCAGTAAAAATTAAATAAATACAGTATGAAATAAGTTGACAATTTGCAAATCAAGTATGCAATTGTAGAGCAATTGACATAAATACAATTGGAAGTGTATAGTCATTCATTGCGTATTTATGAATTTTATATATCAAACATTAATTTTGTCTCCCTGGAAGCTTAGTTAGTAGTGTGCGCGCCTAGCAATCCGGGAAATGTGGGTTCGATTTCCCCATCTGTCGGATTTAAAAAACCAAAAAAGCAGGACTGGGTGCCCATTGGGTTCAACAATTCTCGCGAAAAATAATCTGGGTGGGACTCACGGGTGGGATAATAAATATACGTACATATTGAAATATTTACTGTTATATGGACATAGTAAAAAATGATGGCTCAAGTATAAAAAAATTAACCAGCTACAAATTGAGCATGAAGATGTTGAATATTTTACGAAACTATTTACAATAGCCATTTTTGAAAAATTTCTCCTTTCTCTTTATTTCTAACCTAAATAGTGGCCTAACAGATATATAATAACTGAATTCCCATATATGCTACATCTGCAGTAGATATAGGGTGTTAAAAAGTTATATGTACCTTTATAAACCTTGTTGTCTAAACATTATTGAAGAATCCATACAGTACCAAAACAATTTATCAACAGATTAACGTTTTAGAGAATACAGTAAATTTATCAAAAAAATCGTCATTCTGGAGAGAAAAGTCACTAGGTAACAATTTGACAGTTTTGTGATTGCAATGTTGAATAAATATATGTTTACATTATAATAAAAGTTTTTTTAAATAATTATGTGAGTATTAAAGTTTTTAAGTCTTACAATATGATAATGGGATAACCAGATCTGTAAATTGCCCAAATATATGAAAAATATATTTAACATTAGAAATAATGGTTTCTTCGAGTATAAATACACTCAAACCTGTTTGTGTGCCGGGGATAGGAATCACATAAAAAAAACACCAAAAAAATGTTCTGAAACTTCATCAGTTGAATTGTTTGTAACAGATCTAATTTTTTTATACCGCATAAAAACAATCGCGCAAAAACGGGTTTGACTGTAATTAGTGATTTACTTTACCTATAGATGTGGAGTTCAAAATTATGTACTATGATATATTTAACTTATTTTTTCGTAATATGCTAGTGACGTGTCACTCTGCAGCAATGATTTCTGTAAAATCAATTTAGTAAATTTGATCGAATTCATATTGAAAACCTCTTTAAAAAAATTCAATTGAAATGGATTCCAAAGAATATAGTTAAAAATCGATTACTAGTTTTGAGTCATTAAACACATAAATTAATACATTCAAAATTGCAATAAAAATAGAGTAAATGAGTTAAAAGGCTACACAATACTGAGTGGGTTGAAATGCAAGTTGAAATTTACATTTCTTTTTCACATTGCCGACCAGGGACTCACTTCACATGAGTGGGTGAATCAGAATCAAATCGTGATCTCTGTATGTGTAGGTGGGCCTGTTTTGAAAGAATTTGGATCAGTTTTTTTCATCGATACTTTCAACATGCAAAAGAATGTTGAAAGCTCAATAATAATTTAAAAAAAAAACTTGCTTGCTGGATTAATTAGGTAGCAATGATTTTAAAAAAAATATTGATTACCTCATTGAGACTCATTGATATTCCAACATACCACCTCAAACACTAATGTTTTTTGACCAAATATCCTTGTTACTTGCATGGCAGTTTCACATAATTATTATTACATCTTATAAACTGTAGACATACATCTAAATTAATGTATTTTATATATCCTGTCTACTACAGTTCTGTGAACCACATATTACGGGTACACAAAAACGATGTGATTTTATAAGGCTTCAGTTATGCTATTCTTACCAATCAGTCATCACAGATTTTGTGTTTTGATATTGCAATAACATTTTGAAACTATGTTTAAATAGTAAAAATTATATTTATTTCCGCATTCACTGAAGATTTTAGATTGCAACTAAAACATTTGTGAGTTATTTTCTTATGTATTGGATGATCGAAAATGTCAGAGGTGGCTTAAAAAGTTTTGGTCGAGAAATTTTGGTCCTGGAAGTAGATGACCAAAAAAAGTTGATGTTGACATTTTGACTGCTGAAATTGAAGCAAATCAAAATTTTACGATTAATTTTTTTTTTTGAAAGTTTAAGATATTCATGTTGTGAACTCAGAGAGACATGGAAGCACGGAATGTGGATATCGTATCAATTGACGGAAGAAAATCGACAAAAGCAAAGATGATGAAATTTTCCCTCTAAGATAGAAGGGCTTCTGCGTGAAAAACCATAATGGTTGGCGTAGGGTTACATCACTCCACACAGAAGGGAAGGGGGGTATATTCCATGACTATGATAGACGAGATTTAGACTGTGATCATTGCGCGGGATTTTCAAAACTACCGCACGAAAATGCACATTCGCGGCTTAGGAAGATCATAGGCTGTAATGTGTTTGAATGAAAAAACAGTGGCTTTCAAGAGACTAACCCAAAACCAACCCTAACAAAACGGGGTTTTATTATCAGTACAGTGAAATTGAAAGGGTACAATTTATTTTTAAGTTCACAAACTAGCTGTACTCCTTCCGTTTATAATAGCAAACAAATGATTTTTTGGCATGACAATGCCCAACCATACGAAATTAAGAACTTAGGGTGAGAAACATTTTGGCACCAACCGTACTAACCAGACTATATTTAAATTGAATAGGGTAGTTGTATATATATATATATATTAGGTTACCAAATCAGTATTTCAAATGAAATTGACACTTTTTTGTGTCAGCCTTCTTTTAGTATAATTATCATAAATAATGATGACATAAAATAACTAATTTTCTCTCAATATCTTCAAATTGGTCCCAACGTGATGTGAGTTGTATTTGTGCGAGTGTGTTAGTGAAGGTAGTAATAATATAGAAACTGTAGAGCTACAAAATTCATGCAATAAAATAAAACATGAAAATTGTTAGAAACTATGAAAGAAATAAAATGTAAAACCATAACTCAAATATTATCCGACGGTGGAAGCAAAACTATCTATCATACAAAAAAGACAAAGTAAAAAATATGATACTATCCACACACTGCATGCTCCAGTGAGCATGGACAATGATTATAATTATTGTCACTCCTCCCTGGTTGTGGCAATTTTCTGCTTGACTCATCATTCAATAAAACTTCCATTGACATATTAGGATGATCACATATATTAGTGCTAAAAATGGATGATTTCTGAGGGGCCCTAGAAGAATCTACTTGCCCATAGCATTCAGTGTTTTCTATATAGTGAATCAATATTTCTCAAATTGTGTTATGTGCACTACATAATAAGTATATTGATATCAATTTATTTTGAGAAATTCAGAATTTTGACCAGGGAAGTGAATTCAGCATTTGGCATAAAGCATGCCAGGAGCTAATAAGTTAAATTGGTTCTTATTTCATCACCAAGAATAATAATGGTTAAATTTAATAACAGCTGCAAAATGGAGTTCTAGAATGGCTCTGGGGAGAAGACAGGGGTGAGGTGGCATTGTTGTAATGCAACAATGACATACATATGAAGGTGGATTGCAGAAGGCAGTAAGAAAATAATTACAACAAATAAGGCATGTCAACACAACTTTGGAGTAAATTACAAAATAAGAGTAATCTCTAATAAATCCATCAAATTAAGTTGTGTTCCAATATTTTTCATTTTCAGCTACAAGTAATCTTATATGGTAGGAGTAGCTATTCTATATTCTATTTAAGTTTTCTGTAATACGATATTTTAACCTTGACCCAGAGAAACCTTCTATATCTGAATTAGCTGTTTGTGTTCTTAACCACAAAGAAAAATCTAGTTGAAATGATCTTGATTGGTTTGAAACCAGTTATTACAGTCACAATAAGTTATACAGTGGTTTATAGCAGTCAAGCAACAAGTTTTTTTTTAAATGTATGTATGTCATCATTGATTCTGCAATAACTGTCATATACACGTTTTTCTATTTTTGAGATATTCACTAAATGGATAGGTTTATACTTTCTAATTTTGCACACAAAAATTGCTTTAGTTGGATTTAGTAAATGCAACAATAGTAATAATTGCCACCAGCCCCATTAATATATTCATATTAAACACATCATTAAAGATGAGCAAGGAAAAATAAGTAAAAGTAAGTAAAAACAGAGTAACTACATGGAGAGTTACATGCAAGACACTGTGTTTTTTTCATAGGGCAGTAGTCATTGGTGAAAGTGGGCTAAATTATTTGTAAATCACTGTAAAAAGCTTAAGATTGAGTGTCTCTACGCAAATCTAATAGAATTTCATAGTTGGATAACCTATATTAGGTTAGGAAGTTTTTTTGGTATAATCTGTTTTTAATAAGATTTTTCAATGCACACAATTCTACGTCAACATATGTATCATGACAAAATCGAATTATCAACATGACGACAATAGCAAACAGATTGCCCGGTGTTGTCGATTTGGATAAAATAAAATTATGATCCCCTACCGAATGATAGCTAAGATCATTATTTATATTAATAGAGAATCGAACATACAAAACCCACACATCTATATTAGAGTATATTATACTATATGGGTATGATCACACAGCAGAAATTAATTTATGAACTGCCTACAGCAATTGACACGGACATTCAAGAGTTATTAGATATGTATGTTTTATACCATGTCCGCTCGGAAAGGGATATGGATCTCAACAAAAAAATATTTCCCCTCCACCACCCGCCACACCCGTTATGCCGGCGTATACCGTGGCGTAACGTACGTGAGGCGCTCTTCATAAGTGCCAGAAATGTCCCAGGAGCAGCTTCCCAAGAC
>JAGVSQ010013780.1:0-10929 GCA_022683975.1 Rhyacophila evoluta
CAAACGAACGAACGAACGAACATACATATTTTGACTTTTATATATTAGATTTATAAAACCGAATAATGCATATTCAACATGCGATATTGCAAATGAAAACTACAGAAAAATATTGACAAACTATCGTCAGAGAAATAAAATTATTTTCAAAATATGTACGCAGAAATTCAAAGAATCGTTTATTATTTTAATATTTATGAATCAAGTAAACTATTGTTTGATAAAACATTCAAATTCATTCTACTTGACCCAGCTGGTAGGCATCATTTCTGCCCGACGTGAATCCACTACTATCTGAACAAATGCATCCACAAATTTTCGTATAATTTTCGTTCGCTCAACTCGTTTTTTTTATAATTTAATCTCAGGTTTTACTTATTCAATAGTAGCTTAGTAAAATATATGTATAACAAAGTATGCTATACATATGCATGACAGATAATTGAAAGCTGCACGATAGGATATATAATAGGTTGAAAGATTGGCTGATAAAAATTAAACATTGTGAATGTTAATCTGTAAAAATAGGTCTTTACAGTCTCAAAATCCATATGCACCACATTGACATATTGATGGATATTGATTTTGAGCCAATGTCAGAACGTTACATAGAAACAATCTTGAAGTGCATGAAGACTAAAAATGGTATTTTTTTTATTCAATATATTAACTTAATAAATTGTTTTAAGAAAAATCAATAAAATTAATGAGGCGGAAACCCTTTTTCCTGGTCGCAAATTTCACATGCCATCCTTTTTTCCAAACTTAAAAGCTAAATTTATACACTAATTTGGCATTTTTAGCTTATATTCTTCTGATGGAACATGTAATAAGTTGTGTACATTCAGATTATCGATTAAGAGCTATTTTGAAAAATTGAGGGTTACGTCCTTTTTCCTTTTTACAGTCCATATAGCAGTAGTAATTTAGACACAATAATAAAATATAACATTTATGCTTAATATTTCAAAAATAAGTCATTTTACTCACGGTAAATACCATGTATATTTATATTCAAACCCCTAAAAAACAATTGATATTTTTACAATTTTCTAACTCTGTTACCCTGACTTCCTTACACGTGTAATTGTTTCTAAATATCGATGATTTTTTTTTTTATTAAATATATACTAAATATATGTTTATTTTTTCAAGCGAATAAGTGTTAATTTAACATAATCTTCTTTTTTAGATGCAAATGTCTTTTTAATTTTCCATTAATTAAAATAGTTTTGATACAACAGCGACATTGCTCTTTCAAGCAACAATAGTAAACTGAGCGATCCACTTGAGAATATATAGATATTCAGTGTGATAAAGAATTTTGCGGTAAATAATTCTGTACATTTTACAGTTGAGTCCGTTCGTTTAATTAAGCTCGAACAACTTAAATTATTTTTATTGCTCTAAAATACCCTGAACTTCTTTGAAAGGCGAAATCTTCCATTGTTATCTATCTACCTATTCGGCAACTCGGCACGACAATACATGGAGTAAAAGATGATAGAACGCTGAGTTCTCTATGAGTCTACAGATTATAATTGTGTTTCTTAACCTATGGGTCTCAATCTAAAATTGGGTCGCTTGGCATATTTAATGAGTCGCGAAATATTCGTCAGGTAATAATATATATAAGATTTGATGTACTCTCTAGTCTAAAGTTATCGTGTAAAACATATATAGTGAACGGTCATATTAATAATATATAATGTCACTGCCAGTACTTTATTTATTATTATTACTATTTTTTGTAATTGTTATTTTATTCATATTGTCTTGGGTCGTAAAACCAGGAATATTGTCTTAAATTGGGCCGCGACTCAAAAAGGTTATATGCTGGATTATGCAAATATGTCAGTACAGTTAATTAAAAAGAAAAAAAATCGTTTTTTAAAATTATTTACCTCATCCTGAAATCTGGTGCTAATTGGTTGTATCTCGAGGCGTAATAACATTAAACGTGTTTCCATTTTGGGTCAATAAAGTCTCAGTGGTAACCACTTACGATGTTATCATGTCCTCCAATGTGTAAGACTGCGTAGGTTAGGTTACGTGCGTCATATGGCATTACAAGATCCCGATAACAGAGCAATTCCCCTAATTACAGTAGACATTCCATACATATAGTGGTCGAATGATGTTGCCGGTCTTTGAAGTTTGTTTGGATTGCCAATGAAAGAATTCATAGTCACATTGGATAGAAACAGATGAAGAGAGTGGGAAGCTAATGCACAGCCCAGATTGCACAGTTGTGGTCATTTATAATTAAGTTTTTAAGGACTTCAAATTCTAATACATATTACCAATATTACGGATTTTGCGATTATTCCGAATGTAAGCCTCAAATTCGAGCGCGTATGGTTTAAAAACTTTGTTCGAATTTTAAATTTATAATTTCGAAGAAAAATCGCGTGATGTAAGTATTCCGAAAAAATCGGAAATATTTATTACGTGTCATTACACTACACACTAGCCGAAACATGTCCGCTTACAACAAAAAACAGTGTGAGTAAGGTAAACAAACTTTATGGGCAAATCGGCCGGAGCCGATCGATATATTCGACCTTTCGCCAGTGCCGCATCAGGCAGGGTTATGTTTATAAGAGTTATGTTTATATTCGACATTTAGCTGACCCGATTCTTGTGTCGGGAGTATTTTTGTAAGTCAGCGATAGTATACTTAGAAATGAAAATGTCGCACCCAGTTTTTTCTTCTAATTTCCCGGCGTATACACGCAACGTTGGAAAAATCACAACAATGTATTTATTAAGGTAGGGAAATAACTATCATGGCCAACCTTACGGTTATTATTAGATATTCAAAATACTTGATATAAATTGTAATTAAAGTTACACTTTCTAATACTTCACACCAATATTGGGTTGGTAGACATGAGAAAAATCATTGTGCCCATATTTGTCTTCTTTTATATTATAATTTTGTCGTAGGCTCTTAATCTAAATCATTAAATATATTTTCACAATGGTGTGTCTCTGATTTTTTTCAAATTCATTTATCCGAAAAATCCAATGATCCAAAATACATTATCCACACATAGGCGTACATTATGATTTATATTTTTTCGCTCCAAAATTCTGCAACATATAGACATATTGTTTTTCTCGACAATTTCTCAGCCTTGAATTTTCGGAGCGGATGTGGGAATCGAAGTGCTATCTCCGGATACAACGCTACATGGGAGATATTATATATTATTACGTTATTATTTTTCATTTAGGTCGTTGATCTTATTTATTTATATGTTATATGTTAATTTTTAATACGTTTACTTAAAATCATTTTGGGGCGATGGTTTCTCATGGAAGAAATTAATAATTATATACATTATATGAGCTAAAAAAACAAGGAACTTATAATTCAACATATAACATATAATGCCTGCTAAATTTTAAAAATTCTCGATTTTCTTGATATTTTTCGAGAATATTAAGTAAATAAAATTCTCTAATTCTCGGGATTTACAAAACTAAAAACGAGAATTACATAAAGTCGAGAATTCACAATCACTACTTTATAGTACACTTTTGGTCGTATAACAACGTTTTTTTATAAAATATGAAATTACTTGCTTCGTGTTATCTCATTGTCCGGAAAATAAGGCAATTAAAGTGAAATTTAGTTCAGTTTAATAATAATTGTGGCACATTGCTATGGCGATCCAAAAGACAAAACATATCCTAAATATCTAGGCGACACGAATGTCAGAAGTCGACTAATCACCGAATTATTTTTTGATCTAATCTATCTATACAGTAATCGATTGAGGTTTTTCTAGTGAATTTGTTATAATCACTATTATTGTGTTCATTGTGAATCAATTGAAAATTTCCGATAAAACTGCCACCGAATAATATTAACTAAATACTTCATTTCTTCTTCCATATCCGCTCCTTAAGTGTAGCATACGAACACGACATATCGCCTCCGATAATTCCCGTCGCCCGCCAGTTCTCTTGCATCCTCCCAGGTCAAACCTGCATCCTGTAGCTCCATCGAATGCATTCTGTAGATAGTATTTAGCGGCCTTCGCTAGGTCGCAGTATGTGGCCGAACCAGGTCCGGCGTCGTAGTTTTCACTATGTCAGCGATCAGTGGCTGCATGATCTGCAGTCATACCATCGTATCCTCAAGATCTGTCGCAGGTATCTTTTCTCAAAGCTTAGTATAGGATTGCATTAGGCATTTGTTGGGTGCCATGATTAGCAACCGTCGAGTAGCACTGACAGAATGCATGCATTGAACATACGGCGTTTGATTTTTAAGTCTTTTATGCTGTTTTAATTTCAAAATAAATTTACGATTAGATGTAAATTTTAATATCTCTTTGCTTAATTTAATATTTATAAACTTCTTCTTATTTTTATGCCACATCTGTTTCATATGTGGCACATATGGCGCCTCCTAGATTCTTTGTCGCCCGCTAGCCGTCTTAAATTCTCCCAATTTCCTTAATGCATTTGGATAGTATCCAATGGTCTTTCAGGACACTGGAATCCCAGCAGTCAGAAGAGAAAATATGATTTAAATTTGTTGGAGGTATTCGTAGTACGTATCCTTGCCAGTTCCATCATCGCTGCACGAATTTTAAAGTGAAAGGGGGATGCTCCGTCTGACCCCTTGTTTCCGAGTTTCTAAACAATTATTATATTTATGTGACATAGTCTGAAAATTGAGAATTTAAAGTTCAAAAGTTCTCAGCATGACAATAATACTTTGGCTTGAGAATCGTCTTTTTATAACCAACATATTAAACTTCAACATAAAAAAATATGAAGAGACTAATTGAAATAGAAATGGAAAAATAATCAGTTTTCTACAGCAGTCTACCGAGTGAGTTAGACATTGTTTAAGAAATTTATAAAATAATATCAGTCCACCCAATCTCACTCGGATGAAACATATTAATGCTCGAAAAATAATCGTTAATCGTGGCCGTTGCTCTTCGTGTTTTTATTATTATGCTGCTAATCCTTGATTGAAATCCATCATTTAAAAGTATTTATATTCTAATAAATACCATCTGGTTGGCAATAATTATTTATTTACTTTGTATTTACTAAGTGGACTTATAAATATAAATATGATTGTGTCGGGGATCAATTGATAAGTATACGCGCTTCTATAATGGAAATCGCGAACACAAATCCCGTTGTCGTTTTTTCTAACCAGCCTAACTGTTGTTCTGAGAATTTCGTTATCTGAATAATAATTTATACTAATAATAGAAAATTTGATCCATCATTTTTTGAGGCCTGTATTGTATTTAAACTTTGTAACATCAACATTCGCACTTGTAATTAATTATACTCTGGCAGATATTCATTGCCAAAAACATCACCGTAGGCATTAATGTAATTAACAAAAACTCCAAAATATTTTTTACCATCCCCAAAACAAAGATATGATTTGACTAATGCAAATTTAATGTTTCCTAGTTATGAATCATCTTGCAACAACAGAAAAAAGTGATTTTTTTAAAATGCTGAATTAATTTTAGCAGCACTTCAATGTGTGTACAATTAATTTTAAATTAACAATGCTTTTTATAATTATGCATACTATATTAAAAACATAATATGTTCATCCACAACAATACTTCTCAAAACAGAAAGGAGGATCTCCTCTGCACGAGGCCGTAAGGCTGCTGCTAGAGCGCAGTGATTCCCAAACTTTTTGATGCCCCATAAATTAGAAAATAGTAATCTGCGACCCTCAAAAAATAAATTATTTTAGATGTAAAAAAAACATAAATTCCAGAATAATGTAAATTTAATTACATTGAGCGAGCCAAATTTTCAAATTATATTTCTGAAACATTTTTCGTCACCCCGCAGAAGATCGGCAAGTGGCCGCGACCCGCAATTTGGGAAGCATTGTGCTAGGACCACGATTTTTTATGTCTGGAGAAACGTCAAAATGAATTGTATTTTTATTAATCGTGGGGCCATGTGACGAAAAGGTTTGAGAAGTTTGATCCAAACAATTAATTTAGTATGTAGTAACTGAAAATCTGGATTTAAATAAATATAAACTAATTAATCACTCATGAATTAAACTAGCATTTACTTTGTAAAACTTCACTTTAATATCTTTCAATAATTATATTTAAATTTAATATTGCACTTTGACTGGATGTGTCGATAGGTATTTCGGTTGTGATACAATTTTCAATACTATTTTTTGTTTATTATCTTGATGATATCATATCTGAAAAAAAAAATCGCATTTAGTATTGTATGTAAACTGTATGTAGCTTATATACATGACTTATTTGTTCCTGGAGGATAATTCTGAATAATATTTATTCAATGAAATCTTTCATATTTGGTCACAAACTGTTTTATTGACGTATTTAACATCAAAATTATGCGAATAAGGAAAAACAAATATAATATTATCTGGTATATGATTTGTTTATCTATTAACCTGGAATTCCAAAATCTAACGGACATTCCTGATAAAAATCCGTGATAATGAAACATAACATCATCCAGCGATTCATGGTGATGTCAATATTATTGACTCACGGATAATAAATTTATTTCTCATTTGAATACTACATAATTATTTTTATTAAAATAACACGTAAATACGTAAGCATGTGAAAAATATTTCACTCATTAACAGTTATGGTATACTTATCTATTATTTATTTATTTTAACAACATTATGTTGTCTATGACCAACTGGTCTATAATTCTGATCGATCCATATTTTGACTACATCACGGTGTACCCATTGTGTATTTAGATGCTATTACATACTAACGAATATGTACATATTCAGGTGCTCCTCGTATATTACGGTACCTAGACAACGCGGCTTTAAAATCCGAGTGGTAACCTTGTTTAATACCGAACATACACACTGCGGTTTTGAAATTCATGAATTTTGATCTATCGAAATTTTCCATTAAAAATATGCATATCTATTTCAATGTACATATATAAATAAAGACTTTAATTTATCATATGCTATGTCGGCGTCACCAGAGTTAGTAGTGTGTTGCCTCCTTAAGAGCGATAAGGGAAATATATGTATATTTTTTACTATGTAAATTTCATTTATGCATCAAATGCGATACAAGTTTATATGTTTTGTTTGTTATTTTATGGTATATATTATATTTTAACTTGTATGAATTACTTGAATTAGATAAAACGTTTTTGTCACACAATTTTGTTTGAATATCGACAGCGGAAAGAAAAAAGGACGTAAGCCGCATAAAGTAAAATTTACAAGAGGAACAAAAACGTTAATTTGATGATTTTGAGCCGAGGTCAAAATATGACGTAGAAACAACCTTGAAGTACCTGAAGACTAAAACATGTATCTTATTTACTCAATATGATATTAATTTCATAAATAATTTAAGAAAAACCAGTAAAATTGATTAGACGGAATCCCCTTTTCCTGGTTAAAAATTTCACAAGCCATCCTTTTTTCAAACTCAATAGTTAAATTTAGAAAATAATTCGGCATTTTCAGCTTATATCCTTTTGATGGAACATGTATTAAGTTCCACACATTCAGATCATCTAATAAAACTATTTTGCAAAATTGAGGGTTACGTCATTTTTCCTTTACACAGTAGATATAGTAGTGGTATTGGTACAGTCGATATTGAATATATCTTAAAATAGTTTCTAATTCTTTTGATGCTACTATGTTTTTTTTAAAATCTCCGAATCCTTATTAAAAAAAATATTGACGTCAAAGAACTATCCATACTTACTTTTGACAAATAAAAAATGCTATTGTTATTAAAGTATAAAATCATTGTGCGAAATATTCTAAAAATCTAGCCGGATAAACGCAAATCGATGTCAGCATTTCTTGCTGTATCACAAACGACAATATATCGATGTTTCTCATTCAAAGGATTAAAAGTGGAACCAGCCCCTCTTTCAATTATATCTGAGGCAAATCGTAACGAGGCTCTTCTATTCAACGGATTATCCGCGTTGCTAGTATAATAATATATCATGTTATCCATAATTATGAACAAACTGTTTAAAATGCAATAGTACTGAATAAATAAACAAATATAATACATGGAATAGAAAATTGAAATTGATTGTATTATATTTAATTTATTATGTTTTAATTATTAATTTATTATCTCTCGACAAGCAGCTTTAGAATCAGACTATTAAATTAGCTATTCACGGTAACAATTTATTTATTAACGCTTTTCTGAAATTATTAAATCAGTTGTCTGATTATATATGTCACTGCCGACGTATCTTACCATTGTTGTTGTTTTTTTTATACGAAATGCAGCGAAGAGAAACAGTCTCAAGGTTTTGCATTATGCGTAACGCTAAAAATGTACGATCAATTTAACACCGTTTGTGTTACACTCGCGGTTTGTGGAAACTATAAAATGGCTTATAAAAATTAATGATTAGGCAATTGGCAGAAATTTTGAGAAGAAAACGAAAATTGTGTCTGTCAAAATATACATGCCAGGATTTCAATTTCACATGTTATTTGTAAAAAGACGTGCTTATTTTTTGAAGAGCATATAGAGCTTAATAGTGTAAATATAACGACTTTAAAAAATGGAGTATATGAATCTAGGCATTGTTAGACGTATTTAGATGTTTTTCACAAGTATTCGCTATTATTCAATTGCTCAATATATTGGGCACCCTGCTTTGAATTTTTGGATTTTTTTAAATAGCTGTAGGATTCAAACTCACAACCTCCACTTCTAAAACGGTATGCTGACCTCTCGGTCACCGGAGAGACACGGTTTCTTAAAACTCGATTACCACTGAATGAGATTACAAACATTATGAAATAAACAAAACAAAACCATTGCGAAAATCCATGCTATGTGTCTTGATTCACAGATGACGAAAACGTGTTGTTATTACTCAGCCAACCGAGTTTCGAACCCGTACTTAAACTTGATGTAGTCTCTTAAGGCCTGCTCACACCTAGTGATTCGACCAGCTAATAGCTTTCGGATTTGTTATATATGCTATCTACACGCCCGCTTGCGTATTATTTAAAATATCTATGTAAACTAAGATTTGATCAAAGTGAATTTGGTAGCAGTGACTGACAAACGGGTTGTACAATTTCATTGGTTCTAATTGTTCAAGTCTATGCTATGAATCCAAATTTGAACGAAATTAAATTAATGTTACATTAGCTACAGCGATTGAAAGCTGTTCGAAATTTTAATCAAGTTCTTAATTAAAATAATGAAGTGACGTTGTCGTTTTATGCGTGGATTTGCCGAGATACAATTAGCCGGTAATCTGAAATATTGAGTCATTGTTTATTATATAATTTTACTACATCTTATCTCGATATCAGCTTGACCGTGAAGTTTTTTCGCACGGCGTCTATTATTGCACAATTTATTATCATGCCATGCCCGCAGGCGACAAAGCAATTATTTGCTTATTGTAGTTTTTCATGCCACGGACTGGCAACACGTTTTGATTTTGGCACATGAGTTCCCATTAGAAAATAATAACACGGTACATTTCATATTAAAAATATACGTTATAATATTTACGCTCCACGTACAACTTGCAATTTTGTCTAATTTGATAATTGAAAGGCGGACATTTTGTGTTATTAGCATTATCCAAATACATGATACGAACATAATAACCGACTGCCCTATTAAAAATCCATTTCAACGGAAAAAACACGCAAATTTGTACAGTTTTAATAATACGAATAATTTATTATTATTATTATGGGATTAAATCGTGTATTTGGGTGGCGGCCGACGACCGCATACTATTTCCAACTATCGAAAAGAAAAAAAATCCATCGGAGGTGCTTCCCGTCCTTTCATATGGGTTATAATTGTATTCGGGAACGATATGCGCCATTAAGATTTTATGGCTATTCTTTGAACGGAATCATTAGGTCATATTTTATATCTTGACCTTAAACTTGACATTCTGCTTACTTTTTATTGACTCGAATTAAATACGTGTAGCCGGAAGCCAATAGGTTGGCGTGTGCGTTTCGAAACCGCAGATTGCGAGTCCGATTCTCACACATGTTGGATATTTTAAAATCCAAAAATCCAGGATTAGATGTTCATTGGATTGAGAGCCTGTCAAAAACAAGTGGCAATACTAAAAACAAGCTCTTGGCCAGATCTATATCTCCATTTCTGAAGTGGTTTGCATATTTTGGAGAGTTTTTTCCCTCAAGATGATTACGTTTCCTTTTCAGAATACTCTTACAACTAATCCGATCTGCATATTATAATTTTATCGTTTTCATGTAGACCAAATTTTGTATTAGTTACGTATTGCACTACCTTCACAAAAAAAGCATTTACAAAAAGAATATTTTTCAATAATTACTAGATTAATTGGGTAGACTATGTAATCAATTTACTAATGGGTGTTTGTTCTATCGATTGGATACAACAGAATGAAATATAAAATTAAGAAACACTTATGGCATCCTACACTGTCATCGTGGAAAAAATTGAAAATATTTTCTTCAATTTCATTGTTTATTATTTTAATTATATAGTAGTTAGCACTGGAAATCTACGTGACTAAATCTTGACGTTTGTACGTATTCAATTATTAAATATTATCGAGAAAATCATGTACTCAGGTGTTAATTATGGCAATTATTGTAGGTGATAATTTAGTATTGACAGAGCTAATAAATTTAATTGTGTTTTTTATCATTCAGAGTCAAATGCAACACGTAAACATGTGAACTTGACACTATTCTGTCCATCGACTTATTTCTAACGGTCAAATAAAAAATGATTCAAACATATTTTTTTCTAAATCACAACATTGTTACGCAGAGAATCAATTCATTTTCAGATTTTTTCATGGATTTTTTCATTAATTTCACGTATGAAATATAATATATTTTTTTTTTTTTTTTAAACCATGTTCGCT
>JAGVSQ010013781.1:0-10929 GCA_022683975.1 Rhyacophila evoluta
GTGTGTGCGAGTGTTTTGTGCTGCTAACTTCAGACATCTTTCCGAAAGCGCGGACATTGTTCTTCATTTTAACCAAATGACGATCTTATCGGTAATCATAACGTGATAAAAATTGTTTCCCGTTCCATATTGAAAATATCAGAAACGGATCAGCAAATTAATGGTTAGGTTTGAGCTTCATAAAATAACTTCTCATATTTTACGGAAGGCAATATTTAGTTTTGAAAATTCACTTCAGTGTTCTTTTGGAAAGATAAAGTGCTGCATTGACAATAAACATGAAAAGTCAAACTATGCAGGTGATATGTGAATAGCACTTCCTACTTAAGCATGAAAATTGCGAAACTTCTGTGACTAACTTAATAAAATTGGCCAAATTTTGATTTGACCTGAATTACATCCTATTAAAACAATTTTACAACTTAGGAAATTTAGGAATCCACTAACCTGGTATTATACAATGAATTCACAATTCTCGCAAGATTATTGTTGTTGGGGGCTTTAAGCCTTAACATCATTGCAGGCAAACCGAGGCCTTTGCAGTAATTCATCTCTTCTATCATCAAATCCTCGTGATGCTGTCGAATAGCGGGAACCTTGCAATCGACATCTAAATAAGGCGATAGCTTGCCGACTACTCTGATATTCCAGTCTGCAGGCTGCAACAGCATATCCGTTCTGGTGAAGGCGGTTTTTACCGGCTTTCCTACCACATAATCTCGTCGGTACCGAGGATGCACAATTGGAAAACATGCAAAGTTGTAACTCGCTTCTGTCGCCGCTGTCAAACTGGTTGATAGATCGCGGACATTGACAAAATCAATCCCACAGGAAAACTGCTGGGGTGGCATTTTTAAATCAGTTTTTAGTAATTGTTAATTCTTACATATAATTACGTTCAGTCCAAGTGCATCAAAACGAGTAATCAAAGATCGCACGTGCGCGCCATTAGTATTTAACCGTTTGACAGTTAGTTGATGTTGCCATATGGAGATAATGCTAAACTATTTTTATTCTCCCATGGATACTTACAATACATAATATGTATATTAAATTTACATGTTCTTTATTCTACAAAATTTTCATCCCTATGTTATATGGTTTATTCTTTTGACTCGAAACATTATGCGAAATGAGTTAATCGTTTATACATGTTTACAATTGCTTTTTATGGGCCATAGAATAATTATTGTAACAAAAAAATATTGCATTAACTCCATTAACATACAAACGAATTTGCAAAAGTTAAGCACAATTTTTAATCATTAGTAAAGACTTAGATAGGCAAAAGGTCAGACTTCATTACTATTATATTTTACTAAAAAATCGAAACTAAATTTTCATTTGTTGTCAATGTTCATGATAAACATTCTGTCAAGAAAAGTCTGCATTATGGACACAATTATAAGGATAAAATAATGCACACTAGAAGCCAACATTATTTATAAACTTTCGGCTTAAAAATTCAAATTTTTATTGAAAAAGAAAGTTTAAAATAAGAACTACATTATTTTTTGAGGACTTATATATTTTATTATAAGTATTTTCTCAGTAAAAATCTTTTTCTTTGGTAATTGCTGGCGAAATAGGTTGAAAACAGATAGCTCTCAGACAATTCTCATAAAATGTTTTATCTTATAAAGTAGTGCTCTGTAACCTTTTCGTTTTCACGGCACACTTGACATTTTCTCCAAAATTTCACGACACCCAGCATCGTCTCACAGCACATTATTGTACTGTAGTACAGCAGTTGCGGAGCACTGCTATAAGGAAACGAATCCTAGCATTGTACATATCAAAGGATTTTAGTGTGATACTCTCTGAAGATGCTCAATTGATATTCTTTAGTCTATCATCAGAGATGACATATTTTATTTCTATTTTGTATTTAATCAAGAAGTTGAAGAAACATTTGAGATTTATTTGATGTTTTAACCTTTCCCGTACCAGACAAACATTTCATAGTATGATGGGAGAAAAGGCTGACAAGTTAACTAACTCATTAGTGGCATTGTTACTTATACACTTTACTTCATTTCAAACGTTAAAGCAATCAATCTTGAAAATCCTTCTGGGTCAATTATATAAATAAAAACGCAACATATTTTTTCTATTGTTTTTTTTAATTTTTTTACTACCAATTACCATATTTGTAGAAATCAATTACTTCTATAAAAAATCGACACGCAATTTACATTATTTGTTTTTGTACCAAAAAATTATTTACAAAGTTTGTTTAAAATTATCATTTTTATAATATGAAAAAGTCGAATATTCGCGCGCGGTATTACGATTACAGTGCAGTCAGACATTATTATAATAAATGCGATCGCGTCCATCTGGGCATATTTAATTAAATGAAGTATGATATAATAATATATACAAATTATTTGAAATCATAGCAACGGTTCAACGTTTAAACAAATAATACCAAAAATTATCGACAGATAGGTGTAAAAAGCATGGGTTTAAAAGCACTTTGTTTTCAATACTATAAAAATAGAATATGCAATTAGAATCTACTTTTTTGTGAAATTGATTATGAAATTATTGAAAATGGCTATTTATAAATGGCATTTACAAGAATTGGTAATTATTATTCCAATTATTACAATTACAAATGGAAATATATGTATTCAGTTGCAAACCGAATAATATACAACATCTCATATTATGCTTCATTTGTAGGATAGTTTTTGAAACAAAGAAAAAAAATATTGTTCCATCCTACCAAAGCATTCTTCAGAGAATCGAATGGTATGACTGATATCTTATTTAGTGATGATTTCTTCTCAAAGTCAGTCTGAAGTAAAGCATATTAAATTTAAAGATACCCAGGCACTATATAAGATCAGTTCGGAATGTATAATACTATAAGCATATTATGTATTTAGAATTTGACACAATATTATTGAAGTCATTTTTGATTCAATTTATTATCTGGATTAATTATATTACGCTTAGTAAAAATTTTGTGATATATATTATATTAAGTGTACCCAAGAAATTTGAAGTCACATACGATTTAATACCTGAGGAAATAAGTATGTAACAAAACCAAGGAATAATGTTCAAAAAATAATACAATTTACACATGTTTCGGGTGATATTACAATGGTGGAGAAGAATATCAATTTAATATTAGTATTGTCTACTGCTAATTCTTGGTGGAAAGCCATTATATTGAAATAATAATACAGATATCCTATTTATCATTTTTAGATGCATTATTCGAGATACAACTCTGTTTTCAACTGAGCTGAAGACGCCGTAACATGCTGGTCTTGGCTTAAAAGAAAACTCCAGAATAAGACATGTGCTGTTATCTGTTATTTCAATACCAGTTCAGTAATATATTGAATACCTAGACCAAAACTACAAGACCGATGAGAGCCTGTATTCTCATGTGTATATGTAGTAAGGCCTAATGAGTAATTGATAAATAAAGCGCCCAATGAAAAAAAAAAAAATTTTACTTGGACACATGTGCAATATTACATTGTATTTTTCTCATCGGCCATGTTTTCATTGTATTAGATTTATTTGAACACAGTTTTGGTTTATCTTTAGTCGAATTTAGGAAATAGAAATCAGGTTATCACTGACAGTATTCGAAAATTTACCTATATTTAAAAATAATCATAATGTATATACTTAAAAATAAATATTACTATAATTATAACTTAATAATAAGATACTTTATTTACTTCAAAATTAGCATCATATTGAAGGACTTCTAAGTTAAAATAAAATAGTTTTCATGGCCCGACACAAAATCATATACTTTAATTATTTATCTTAAAAATACTAAAATCATTAAAAAAAAATATATTGCACGAAAGATTCATTTTTGCTACTACTTAGCAAATCAATAAATGTCAAAAGAAATATAAAAATATAGGTGTCAGAATCAGATTTCTGAATTACAATTTAAATATTCAAAAATAGATATTACATACAGCCAATGGATATAAATTTAAAATAAACCAAACATTACAGAAGAATTGATAATATTTATTACAATACTACTCATATCATGGAAATTTCTCCAAAATCAAGTTAACCATAATAAAATGAGTGAAACCTTTTCGTTAAACTTGCTTTCTGAATGAAGAATGTTTATTAAAAATTGATTTCAGCGGCAATTTTCATTTTAGTACTCGATTATAATCAAGTCACATATTTTTTATCATTTTACAGTTAATAAATTTGGTATGCGGACAAAGTGATCAGAGAACAGGGGTTTGAAGTGGGTATATCGATGTCAACACACATGCTCAATGAAAAAATGGGCAATCTTTTTTATTGGCAAGCCCTACTCACTGGGCCTCCCAGCGGCGACCATCAGGAAATACATCAAGGTGTAAAAAGGAGACTATTCTGTGTATAAAAGAACCATATACCATGTTTTTCGATTTTTATTTTTGTTTTCGATATTTTCAAGAACGATTTTCTACTGGCTTAAATGCTATATGGTTCTCCTATACAAAAACTACTTGTTTAAAATCGTCACATTTAAGTTTTGGCATATTGGAATAAGTTCACTTTGCAACTACACCCCTCATATAATGATCACAAACTGCACACTTCTGGGAAAGACCTACATACTATGAGCATCTTTCAGAACTTTCAAAAGGATATTTTCATGATGGAGATGTTGGAAGGGCCAGTAAAGAAGCTGTCTGGGAGATCTGACCAGGCCAAAAACAGTTTAATTAAAACTTTTATGAATAGTTTGCATCAATAAGTCAAACAGTTATTACCGTAACCAAACATCAAACTGTAAAATTAAAAATGTTCTTTCTCAGCAATACTGAATTTTACTTCAGTAAAATTTTTCTCTTTCGAGATCATTTTTATTGTTTGTTATTTTAGGTGATTGCGACAAACTGTGCTGTTTTATTACAAGAAACATTTCACTATCAAATTAAATACAAGTTTTCACGTAATGTGATATCTCTTGATAGTATTGAAGCATATGTATACTGTATAATATATAAAATTTAAATATATAATGTACATCAGTGCAGGCAAATAAGTTTGCCCTAAATTATTCTTGGCAATATACATTAAAAAAATCAAGAAATCGTCTTAATAAAGAAAAGGCAAAGTAATCAATGTTACCATATTGAAAAATAACATTTAAAAACACTATTATTTGGTGTTATTTTATTAAATTCAATCAATACCATATAAAAGAGGTATCAGTCTCATATTTTAAAGCGACAATCTGTCGAACACATTATCAAAGACGAATGCTTTTATTGACTCTTACTCCTTGGTATATCTAAGATAATCCAATAAAATGTATGGCATGGGAGAGGGTTTATGATGCTATGATCGTAACTATCATATGATAATAATGAACGAATTAATCTATATCAATGATGCAACATACAAATGTCATCAATTAATTACTCAATAAATTTGAGACGGGACATGCAACAGTAAACCGATTGATGAAAATCTTTATATTCTCAATGAGAATTGATAAGTGCATATTAGAAATTCTTATACAAGAGTCACGCTTTCAACGATGATTAGTTCAACTCTTCGTCAAAAAAAAAAAAAAATACACAACATGTGGGATAAATAATGCTTTTTAAACCAATGAAAAAACAATAAAAAAGTACTGTTTTTATACATTAGTGATATTGAAATGATAAAATGAAATGACTTGACTTGAATTATATTCCTCGATTATGAAGTGTTAACAATATGTAATAAAGATATATTTATTATTGTGATACGTTTCTAAAGAATACATTTTAAGCCTCAACGCTAGACTAGACTAGAGTGAAAAAACCTCACCAAAGGTGTACGAAATTTCATATAAAAATGATGACCAATATTCTGCTTAGCCTCACTGTATGTGAGAATACATACTTCTCATAATATTTTCTAGGCCTAGTCTGGTGTTAGGCTAACCTTCAAGAGTTTCATTTAATATGCATACAGATTGTCCAAACATACTGCAAAAACGGCGGTTTTAAAACTCTTCACGGCAAGTCTCAGCCAAAAGTACAAATGTAGTAAATGCATCGATCACACATTTGATTGCCATCAAAATTGTTTCAATACTTCGAAAAATCTTTAAATCTAACACATCAGTTATGCCCCACCATGTTGTAAAAAAAAAAACAAATTTTGGATTGTTTTGAAAGCCGAGTTTTTGCAGTCGGTTTGGGAAACTCAATTAAAGCTGCCATCTGATGGACGCGAAGGCATCGTACATGGTACAACTTAAAAACTAATGCAGCAAACTCCCGTTAATACAACATGATTATACACAAATTCCATAAAAATAAGAACTATTTTTCTCATAAGGTCCCATCAAATAAGCACGTAGCTTATTTATATTATAACCCAATCAAATAGATTAAACAATATGAGTTCTATTTTGATATTGTGAAGATAATTGAAAATCTGCAATAGTTTCTGTTGCAATCGCATCACGTATACATAGATATATAATACCGAAATATCCATCCATCAGTTATCATCTTCACAATACCAATATCCTTCATAAAATTAAATTAATCATAAAATGGAAAATTCTTAACAATATTACAGAGTCTATATAATATTTACCGAGTTGGCATTCACTTGGCTTAACTCCAATATTATGAGGTACAAAACTTAATACAAATATTAATCATTAATTAAATTTATACAACAACTCAAGTTCTCGGTTTTCATAATTCTCCTCTTGGTATCGCTCAACTCTAATATCAGCCAGTTGATAGCTATTCGGGTTCTCTTTACAGTCAAAGTAGTTAGAAGCGCATGAGATCATATATGATCACATGTGGAGGAATTATAATACAATTTAAAAAAAATTAGAACTCAATTCATTTCTAAACAATTCCATGGAGAACGGATAATCTACTTTGACTGTTGAGAATCTCATATTTCATTGAAAGTGACGTCTAGCTTTCCTATAGCCTAAGTCTTAGCACGTTGATTAACAAGGCCTCGCTGCATAACCTATAACTATTTTTAAGCTATTCGAAATCAGTTCATTTGCGATTTGAGCGCAGATAATGTTGCATCAAGCGCCCGAACTCCCGCTCTGTCGCTTCCGTAAGGCAGACTGATATAGGCCTTGTCATGGTCGCAGTCAGGTTGGTTGCAGCACCGAGCTGCATATTTGCAGACCAGTTTGTGATTGTTGAGGTGCTCCAAGGAGCGGAACTGCTCTCCACAAAGGTCACATTTGAGCTCTTTCGAGTGCACCTTCTTGTGGCTGTTGAGTGAACGCGTGTTGTCAAACACCTTGGAACACATCTCACAATATTTTAGTACCTTCTCTCCAGTGCACACAATACGGTGGTTATTGAGCCTGTCGAGGGACATATAGCGCTTATTGTTGCAGAGATCGCATTTGAACTGTTTCTGTGGCACGCGACCCGTATGCACTTGCATATGCTTTCGTAAGTTGGATTTGTCCTTTATATACTTGGAACAGACAGTGCATTTATTCATATCTTTACGGGTGTGATTCGAGTCCAGATGTCTGAGCAGCTGGCTTTTCTTGTCAAATGGCTCCAGACAGATCTGGCAACGGAAGGGCTTCTGGGTGGGGTGCACTCCCGTCAGGTGAGTGTGAAATTCGAGGGTGGTCGGGTAGCTCTTTCGGCAATGTGGGCAGTGAAAGAGCTTGCGGCATACGATCCCAGTTGAGTCACAGAAAGGATCCGAACAGTCGTCACAGATCCCATCACACGAGGGTGTCTGGGGAGACTTAGACATCTGGTTGGAGATCGGTATTATGGACAGCTGATCCATGACTTCGTTTTTGACACTCAACTCGTCTTGTTCCTGGGATTCCTCCTGCTTAATTTTAATGTCTATGCTCAAACTGCCATTGCCCGATCCGTTATGGTATTCAGTCGACCCGCGGGAAGTAGAGGCAAGCATCCACCAGGGATTGTAATGCCAAGGAGCTATGTTGGGTTGAGTTGCCTGCGTCCGCTGCTGTCCACCGAATGCTGTTGGAGGGTCGTTGGTCTTCGTCTGTGTCTCTGCGTTAGAATATCCCGAGAAAGTAGGCAAACTATCATTCTGTTGCAACTGTTGTTGTTGCAGTTGCTGCTGCTGTTGCTGCTGCTGTTGCTGCTTTTGAGATTTTGAATTATTCTCATATATATTGTGGGGTGAAATAAGACTATCGTAGTCGCTCGATTCTTGCTTGCGGTTGTGAGAGCTATCTACCATGTGCGACCTGTCTAGATCTTTCTTCGATGACATGGCAACACTACGCCACTAGTCCAGGAACAGAGTGCTATCTGAAAAGGTATGGACAAGTAAATTAAACAAAATTGATTCATTCGTAAGGCAAAATTGTTCATTATTTTCGCCACATGAAAGGTAGATAGTTGCTCAATAGACTGACCAGTGGTATTTCTATAATACTGAAATAATGACAGTCTATAACACCTTTTCCATAAGTTTATTTTCTAATATGAACATTCATCCGATTGTGCCAATTTTGTGTGAAGTATTTAATTAACAATGTTACTAGTTACTAGTTTTGGAAAATTATGTGGGGCAAAAAAAAGTAAATATCACATTCACTTCAAAATGATGCATACTTAATGAATGCATTAACTTCATGACTCGAAAATATTTTAAGTAAACATTTATAATTCTTTTAATATTACGCCATTACTTAATGGAATAATAGTAACTCTAGTTTTCGAAAAATATAATTTGACATGAAACCAAACTGTTCACTATTTCTACCAAAATCAATATATCTGCGTATTAATATTTCGGATGCAACAACAGGATTCGAACTCGCAAACGCAAATAAATATCTATAAATAAAATGATTTTTGTTACTTTTAATGATTTGATAAAACGAAAAATAACCTGTCAAAATTAAAATATCAATCGTAAAAAACACAAATATTAATAATAACAAATAATATGACAGATAAATAAATTCCGAGGGACTATGAGTTATAAGTCGAATGGCGAAGCAGAATACGTTGAAAATGCGTAATACCTACCTACCTAAGTTAATAACCAGCTGCCATTATAATTTATATCAAATTCAATTGTTCGACGGCTTACTGAAAGGGTTAGGTGAGCTTATTTTCAAATAATCAAATGTCAGGCGTTTTTCGATTTCCAATTCTCCGGAGAAAGGGCCCATGGATCAATATTTTTTCCCTTCATTTTCACTAATTGAACAACTGATGACCATTAAATTAGGTAATTTAAACTCACATTATCGCCAATTATCAAAAAAAGATTGTTGATAGTTTATTAACACTTATTATTCACGGGAGTAACAATAATAAAGTCACACTCACCATTCAACTCAAGAGTTTATCGACATCGAATACTACTTTATCGTAAACATTTACGCCGTACATTAGATTTTGTTTATGTTGTCATAGTGAAATTAGAAATAAACAAAACACACCTGTATCTTTATATAACAGTAAACAAACTTTCCAAATTTGTTTTGAATAAAGTTCTGCATTAAATTGAACAATTTTCAACCCGTTCACACACAGCATAACTTTACAAAACAGGATGCATAAAAATGCATTCGCACAGGAACTGCTATGAAAACGATAACAATGCAACTTTCGCGGAAGAACTATTTTCATAAGCCACTTTGTTTATAAGCATTATTTGATTTCAAAAAATATAAATGAAACTTAACACCAATCCCGGAAAGCCGTAAACATAGAACTACGTAGACTGCGAATTAACTGAATTAACCAAAAACATCCGTACAATCGCCCACCATGAAAACCCATTCGAATGGTTCGCGTCCTTTTTATGAGAAATCAATGCTAACCTACATAGGGCCGCAGTGTTTACTGATTATATTCCCACTCATACGTCTGAAGCATCGGGGACTCCGACGTTAAAATTATTATTTTTCAATAATAATCGTAAAACTACTTACATTTTTGAGTTTCGCATAGAATAACGCGATTCTTGGGTAAACTTCACAAATCGATGATTGACTCATAAGTCAGCCATTTTGTTTTGACAAAAAAAAACCATAGACAGAAAATCTTAATGCGATAACACCTTTCTTTTAGTGCAAATGATGATATTTATATAAATGACAATTTTATAATTTATAATTATCAAGTTGACAAGCTTCCAAGCTTCACGAGAACGTGATAACATAATGATAATTTTAGGTTCTTCAAGGAGATGATTTTTTTATTTTTATTGACGGCAACATTAAATTCATAAGTTGTACACAAATCTGATAACCTAATATATATTTGTAAATTGAGGTTCGGGTAGACTTAATTCTGAGCTGTTATCAAATTTGATAATATATTTACTAAGTTAGTTTTCATGACATACTAATTATAAAACCATACGAAAAAGTAATAATCTAACCATAATGTCATGGATAGGTGCAAGTATTTTGAGAAATTTGTGGAAACCCATTGTGGAGCCAGTGAGGTTAGAAATATATTTATGTACAAAGTATAATATAATAGATTTATAGTGTTATCTTGTGCGTTTTGATATTCATGGGAACGCTGTATTGAGGAATCCGTTGGTACCCTGTAGAATGAATCCCATTTAATATGGTTACATGTAGAACATCATCCTTTTCATGATATGAGTGAGAGATATCCTGGGAATACATAATTCAATATAATTATGCAACAGAACGCAAATAAGTTGTACGTAAAAGATTTTCTACGACATCCTAAAGAATTCTATAAAATCGTGGGTTTTTTTTAATTTATTGTTTTACTCAGCATTCAATAAAAAACTGGCCAACCCAAAATTCTGCATGTAATATGAGGCACGGAGTTTCCAAAAATATTAAATTGATAATTTTAAAAAATAAATATCTATACCAGTGGCTCTTAACATTTTCTAAGTCGCGGTGCACTTTTGATCATGAGAAAAAATGGCGGTGCACCAGAATTAAAC
>JAGVSQ010013782.1:0-10927 GCA_022683975.1 Rhyacophila evoluta
ATGTGAGCAAATGTCATGTGAGCAAATGTCATGTGCGCAATTGTCTGGTTACCTATTGATTTGGTGTTAGGCAATGTCGTGTGATGATCATGGTACATGACGAGATAAGATGAATTAAGCAATTAATAATGTTGATTCATGCAAATAAGCCAACCCTGAAGATCAGTTTTACAAGAAGTTTATATGACGATCCCCGTACAAAAGGTCACTCTTGGTTTTTACAATGAATACAATGTGATTACCACCATGGGTGGCCATTATATCAACTTATGTACCAAGGTGCACGAATATTCATTAGTGAATTCTCCGTTCATTATTTGACAGACTTTCTTAAAATGGACACTTTGAAGAATTTATGACTAACTTGATTACTATTTATTTGGTAGAATTATAATAACAGTTGAAAAATCGTGGATGAGTCGATAGTTATTTCGGTAAGAGGCAGATTACCAACTAGTTACGAGAGGCACACACCAAATAACCACAAGAATTCGATGGCGTCAAAATCGAGATAAGAGAAAAAATACATTTTCTATTTTCTTATTTAATGAAAATAAATAATGTAGAACTGAGATAATATATAACGACCAATAACAGAGTTTCATGTTTAATATATTTAAGAATGTTCAATATTCAACTATTTTTTCCCTTCTTTCTAGTATGCATAGCTAAAGATGTTTAATATATTGTTCATAACAAAGCAATACCTCGTATTGCATGCAACAAAAATACAAGATAACTAAAAGAACTTTCTATAGTCGATATCATTAAGCATCAAAAAACTTCAGGCAATTTAATAGTAAAATTTTAAAAAGTATCAAATTTAATGTAATAATAGTGATGAAAGAGAGTTCTTTTTTCATATTCTCCAAAATTTGTGTAGTGTGGTATACAAGGTTTTGCTTTTTAATGAACGATACTTGATTTTAAATGTATGTATCTTAATCTCCATAATATGAAGGCATATCTTGACAAACTATCATTTCAGAAGATCGATTGTCAGCCAATGGCTCAGTACATTGTACATACTCTTAATCCTGCATCTTTGAATTTTAAAAACCCTCATACATCTGCGGGACTTGAACCTGCTACCTTGAAAATCGAAGAGAGCGTGAGCTTACTAGTATCATCAAACGAAAAAGTATTTACTATTACAATTCAAAGCGCCGATTCGTTTTGTCGATAGCTATTACGGTTGTTCAAGTGTCGTAAATTCTTTAATTATAAATGCCAAACATTGTCATAAACTACCTGGGATGTCTAAGCCAATAAAATCGTCCTAAATCATTGAAATCTATTCTATCATCAAGATTGGATATAATTTGTTCATAAATTATTTAATATTTATTTATTATCAAAACAAATTACATATTTTAGTTTATTATGTGGTGGTAATTAATCAGCCAATGACAATATTGTTCACCAATCAAATGATAACGAAAGATATAAGTTTTGACTCATATAAAATGCCATACTATCCATAAGGTGATTAATATCTAATTATAATACATAGTCTTATGTCGTTAGTATTATTAATACATGATTTATTACAATCTTGAAAAGCAACATTACATAGCAATATCTCGCTAATTACTTGGACTCTAGGTGGCCAGGGATTGTAAATGTTTAATAGATTAAGTCATCTAAATTCAAAAGATAATACTGACGAATATTGTGAAGGACAGTGTGTTATTTGAATTTTTTTATACCATCTTTGCTCCCAAAATAATCTACAAAGATCCACTCCGAAAGCGGAGTTTATGGATCTCCTCATTGTAAAGACGTCTTGACAGATTATTTTTCATGAGAATTGTTTGTCAGACAATTGCTCAACTTAATGGGCATCCAGTCCTGCATTTTTAGATTATTTTAAATACGACAGATGGCGAAACGAACCCACATTTCCCGGATTGCTAGGATTATTTTAATATTGTCTTTAAACTCAGTACTTTTTAAAAATTCATTATCTATGACTAGTGTCAGAATAAATACTTGTTACGAATAGTAATAGATGCTACATACCTTCAACTCCATACTAAATGTCTAGAATTCTGTGGAAAAAAACAATAATAGCTTTGTTATAAATATATATTAACGGTTTTGATTCAAAATGACTCGAAGGCTCAATGTATCTGTATAATATGTTCGGATGACATATTTTTGTAGAGTACTGGAAACACGGTTGTATGACTTCATTGAAAACATGGAGATAAATAATACTCCAGCAAAATTATGGTAAGCTATTATGCGAGATTTTTTACATCATATTGCTTTAAAAGTGATATATTTGTGTGCCAAAAATTTCCGCCCTTTAATGGAGTATTAGTATACTCTTTACAAATCTGATATCAATCTACCCATTAAACTTATAATCTTGTATCTTTGGTTTTTTTACAGGAATAGAGATATTCAAACGGTTGGAGATGTTAGTTACAAAGTTTGTTGAAGAACTTTTACTTAGCGAGCAGATGTAATCTAGACGAATTTAAATCTGTATTTTTTCAAATTAAATACAAATGTGGAGTATATGGATCTACACAATATGAAGGTATTTACTTCAAAAGTGGAGTATATAATCTTTGCAAAGCGAAGATGTCTTGACAGATTGTTTTTCACGAGAATTGTTTGTCAGATAATTGTTTAACCCAATGGGTATCCAGTACTGCATTTTCAAATTTCAAAAATCCGACAAATGGGGAATTGAACCCGCATTCCCCGGATTATTAAATGCGCATGCTACTAGGGAGACATAATACAAAATATCAAGTATTTCTCAATCATCTTTGTGCTCCAATAACCAGTAGCGAATCAAATAAAGAGAAAATTAAATAAATTACGTATTTAAAT
Organism: Rhyacophila evoluta; assembly: GCA_022683975.1. Lineage (NCBI taxonomy): Eukaryota > Metazoa > Arthropoda > Insecta > Trichoptera > Rhyacophilidae > Rhyacophila > Rhyacophila evoluta. The sequence goes on from JAGVSQ010013782.1 coordinate 2,848, forward strand.
TTCATAAAAACCCCACGCCAGACATTATGATTAGACCAAATCAATTCAAGGAAATAATAGCATTATTTTGATCTCGTGTCTATTGAAAATTTCAAAACATGCTGCGTATCGAAATTTATACGAAATTTGGAAATCCTTAGGGCACTTTTAAATTTTGCATATTGCACGCAAATCGGGTTTTAAATTTAAACAGTGGCTGATTCAACTTATCATTATCGACATTGCATGAGAGCCTTAGGCTATAAGTATGTATGTAAATATGAAGGGTATTTTAAGGGTAAATAATAATACATTCAATATACCAACAGATATTCGGTTCAAATAATACATACGATATAATATCATACTATCAGCTTGCGTAGGATACATTAAAACTTATTTTTTATTCGAATTAATTTTAATAATTTTGCTGTTACAAATTTATTTCAACACTTCAATACTTGGCTGACAATATTTTTAATCAATCGTTGATCATCAGTGATAATGTTAAAATTGAAATTTAAACAATTAAACTAGGTAATTAATATTTTTGACTGATGGTGCATGAAGGAAATCGATTTTAAATTCTAAATTATTTAAAACTGGTAACCTTTCATATGTGAGATCACTGTTAGCGACCCGGGTTTCGCCTTTCGGCATCTGCAGGCTACATTATATGTGTTCAGTGAGCTAACATATGACATATATTATGTTATATAGTTATATAGATAAAAATCTAACTATACTATAACTACGTAAATTAAGTATAAAATATCTTAATATTAATTTCAGTGTTAGTGTGAGCACTGCAATGTGTGCGCAGATATCATGTGAGCACTTGTCATGCGTGCGGTTGTCTATGTGTGCAACTGTCATGTGAGCACTTGTCATATGCGCAGTTGTCTGGTTACCAAAACACACATGTATTTTCTGTATTATAATGTAATAAAAATACAGTGCTACACAGAGTATAATTAATTGATTCATTCATCTATCATAATATCTATTATTATTATCAGTGTTAGAAACTAGTGATATATATAATACCTAATGTGCCCACCATTCACCCTCCTGTCCTTATACCTGTCCTTAATGAGGCGTATCCCGGAGCTTCGATATCGAGAAGCGATCTATTTTATTCGACGGGAATGTCCCGGGAGTAAATATAAATTACCCAAGACCCAAGAAGTGTGCTGAATTTAAAATAAATATAATGATAAAAAATACTATTCAAACTGAAAAAAAATCTTCTTTCATATGCGCTCCTGAAGTGGGGCATATACATACCACTGTCGCCCGCCAGTATTTTCGTGCCCTTCTAAGTCTAATCTGTATCCCGTAACTCTGCTGAATGCATTTTATAGATAGCATTTAGTGGCCTTCCAGGACCCCAAAAACCAGTTGATTTGAAGAATATACATGTCAGATTAAGACTATTTTGAGGATTCCTAAAAAAGTGGCTAAGCCAGCTCCAGCATCACAACTTCACTTTATCAGTGATAAGTGGCTGCTTGGTCCATTATTTTATCCCGTCGTTTCAAACGAGGTCATGCCACCGTATCCCTAGAATCCATCACAGGCACCTGTTCTCAAAGCTTAGAATACGGTTGCTATGGGTCTTTGTTGGGTGCGACGTTTCGCAACCGTAGAGGAGCACTGGCTACAATTCTGTATGGTTCGTTCTCTTACCTACTCTTTACTTACGAAGTCATAGCCATTCCCAGATGTTTGTTTGCTGTGGTTTATATGAATTTATGTATCCCTAAATTTGGCTGATAACATCAATGATAAGAATCGCTAGTTACAATAAGATTCATTATATCTAAACAAAATAGTATATATTATACAAGGATAATTCAATATAACATTATATGTTACAACACAACATATATATTATATAATTTCTAAGTTTTATGACATCTTCGTGATTTTATCAACACTCCGTCATTAATCAATTTCTGAAACAATGGTGTCCACGTTTATATTTATATTTATTTTTATTTTCAAACCATATCCCCTTGTAATGTGAATGCATGAACTTTTTATTTTCAGAATGCAATAATTTAACACTATATATTAGTATAATTAGGATTTTTTATCAGTTATCTCCCGATGCTAACAGATCAACAATCCAGTATCATTAATTATTACATATATATATATCGCGTGAGGATTGTGTGCGCTTCAGATCTGAGGATTCTCGCGATATAACTAATTTTTGATAAAAATGTAATTATTATCTTTTGTGATACCGGCGACGATATAGTGACTGTCAAACGCGGAACTCATTTGATTGCACATAATTAATATACTTCCAACTGCAAATTTTCGTTAGATTTATTATTTGTCCAACTATCCCTTTCAAATAAAGTAAGACTAGAAGATATTAATTAATATATAATTAATGATTTTTGAGCCAATCAGACATAATGATGAATACATAATGTCAAAAAATGTATTTCCTTATTGATTTCGTTACAAAAACCATTGCTGTTTTTCTCTACCGGTCGTAATTAGGTAGTTAGGTACCTAAAATACCTATTCATAAATAATTATAATGTATCTTGCAAGATACGTGATAAAATTTACTAATAATGTGTTTTTTTCGTGTTTTTGTTGGTAAGTCTTCACGACTTATCTATTGAGATAAATATTATACTAATAGATACGGCATTTCATACGAATTTTTTCGCTGATAAAATCTGCCATACAGAAGTGAAAGCTCAATCTTTATTCTATACATACCATGTTCGCTCCCAAAGTGATAATCATATGAATCTACATAGTGTGGAGATATCCACTCCGATAGTTTAGTATATGGATCTCCGTGGTGTGGAGACGTCTTGACAGAGAATTGTTAGGAAATAGAACAGATAGGGAATCAAACCCGCATTTCCCGGATTTCTAGGCATACATGCTACCAACTACGTTACCGGGGAGACTTTATTTAGTATTATAATTTTCATGAATTATAGTTATTAATATGCGTGGATTAAAATACCACTATGTTTTCAGTACTTTGAGGAGTATTCCAATGTATCGTCGGAATTATTTAATTTTTTGTAATCTCTCGTATCATTTTTTATCAAATTTTTATCAACATATATAATTATAAAACTTGTAAAAAATATGTTTTAATACGAAAATGTGCCAATGATACAAAAGATTGGAAAAAATAAAACTACACTTTACAAAGTGATTTAAACCAAAAAAAGCAAACTACATATTCCTGCAATATTGGAGACGGTATACATATTTATTTTTGATATAAGATAATATTTAGATAAGTTGTATTTGATCCAAAATATGTTCATTGAATGTTTAGATACGTTTAATATAATGCAAACATTTAAATTTGTTGACTTGTGTTACCTATTTTGTTTCAACTATTATAACTAAATCCTTTTAAAAGTGGAATTATATCAAATGTTTTGGCAATATCTTTCGTTTTACTTGTATGCTTCACAGTTTCACAGCTAACTCGTTGTTACACGTAAACATGTATTAAGGCAATTTTATTTTATTCAACACGCAATTTTCGTTTGATTTGTTTTGTGTTTATTGTTTTTCGTTCTTCAATTGTGAGGTCCCAGGCGCGCGCCTATTGCGCTTATAGGTAAATCAGCCACTGACCTGATGGCAGGCATACAAAGTTTTGCACCAAGTCTCCTGAAAAACTTTAGGCACCTTAAAGATCTCTTAAAATTCTTATATAATGGTGCGTGGAGAATTTTGTGGAAGAACTGGAAGTGAAGTTGAAATAAAGCTACATTACATCTGGCTTCTATATGCAACAACAATACTTACTCTGATGTCTTATCCAAAACATTTATATTTTGAGCAGTGAAATATAATGTTCCGCTGTCATATTTTTTATCAAATTAATTCGCCTCACTAATCTTACGCAAACCTGTCTAAATATATATCATTACGCTATTTTCGCCGTCTAATTGTATCCATAACACATTTTATTAAGCCCCTTACTCACGATTTCAAAAATTCACATGATATTCTCGTCCAAATTTACTTTCTCCGATGCCTCGTATTACTCTCCAATCAATCACTTTCAAAGTCTGTAATTTATCATTTTATTTTCATGTTATATCAAATCATTCGCTCATGATGACTTTTAATGTAAATATGACAATATTAATGATTTCTAAATTTAATGTTGCTACCTCGATATATTGCATCCCCGGAAGTACACTGTCATAAGTCTGAATATTACTGTTTTGAGTTATTGCTGCAGTTAAGCTACACTTTCTTTGTCTATTTTACTGAAATATCTCTACAAATCTTATTCAATGAGACATACCCAAAATTTTAGTATTCTTTTAAATTAATTATGAAAACTATAGAGAGAAACTATACTCCAGTAACTATAATACGAATATGTCCTTAGATCTTTAAAGACTAGTTTTGCCAAATTCTTCTGAGAAAACTCCGGAGCATGTCACCCTTATTCTAAGACAATTCAAAAACATTTTGCCCAAAACTGACATGTATATTGATCTTGTTTAGACAAAAGGCATAAATCAAACAGAACAATAATACCGTGAATGATCTTTTTTCCCTTTTAATGCACTAAAATTTGATAGGTGCTACTTTTTCAAAATCTTATATTGAATTTAGACAATTATTCGGCATTTAGAGTCTTTGATTTCTTTTAATATAACGTGTATATATCTGTGTACATTGCAATTTTAAAAATAAAATTAGTTTTTAATTAAACCTTTTGCTCAAATATGGATATTATATATGTCATTTCATAATATTCTCCATTAAAAATCTCTTAACATAGGATATCAATGGCTTAGCTTGTAAATACACAGTATTTACATTACTAACACAGTAATTACACAGTTATTGAATAGTACACATTACGGAAGATGACACTTTGCAAAATTAGCTCGCTATTCAAATAGGAATGTCTGGAGCAACTGTTAATTCCATGCGAAATTTCTGGGACTCCAAGCTGGTCAAGGTAAAAACTAAATGCCACTTGTTCAATGCTTGCATTTTTACAGTGCTGTTCTACATTTATGAAACGTGCTACTCAACAAAGACCCAAAGCAACTGTGTTTTAAACTTTTAGAACAGGTGCCTGCGATAGATTCTGGGGATACGGTGGTAAGACTTCGTTCAAAACGAGGAGATAAGAGAACGGACCATGCAGCTACTTATCGCTGACAAAGTAAAGATGTGACGGTGGACCTGGCTTGGCCACATACTGCGAATGCCTCAAGAGACTACTTAATGCTCTCACCACGCTCATCAAATATGTACATTAACTTGGATCAAAACGATTGTTTTTTCTCTCCTGAAAATGCGTGATTTTGACATTATAACAGTGTTCTTCTAAGAGTGCGATATACTGCAAGGTATAAAACACCATGAGCAGTATGTTTTTCATAATACTCCATCTACTATCGATGACTAAGTACCAACTTATTATATAACTAAATTTCGCTAAGTCGAATTTCTCGACACTGGACGACCCAAGAATATTCGAATGTTTTCTCCAATATATCGGCTTTTATTAAACTTACGTGATATGAGTGACTGACCAAGCTCACATTGCTATTAAAGATAGTATTAGAGATGTTTTAATGCATTGTAGGGTGCATGAAGTTTAAATAGGTAACTCTTGACCATATGCTTCTCATCATCTATATTTAATAGGATTACTGCCTTTTTGCATATTAATTCCAAAAAGCATGGCAACCAGATGAATATTCGATAAGTTTAACCATGGCTGAAAATTAATCCACGTCTTCATTATTTTTGCACGCCAATGCGGCCCATGGAGCAATTTGGGTTGGCCAGACTTAGTTTATATACTCCTTCACCTCTTAGAATTATATAAATTGACAAACACCATTAAAGTTTACAAAAAATAAATAACTTTGTGTTAATTATAATAATATAAAAATAATACGACACAATAATTATTTTAAGCTAAAATCTTTTTAATTACAGATTTATTACTGGGTAAGAGCATTTTGTTTTAATGATAATGGAAAAAAAACAATTTCCAACGTTCAACGGTGCCCTCTTGTATAATATAATAGAAATTATTTATTTTGACAGATTAAAATCAGACAAATCACTTTACTTTCACACTGATAGCAGTTTCATTACAAGCAGGAGTTTTAAAAAATGGGGGAAGACATTTAGGGTGTGATAATAAATTTAATAAGAAATCCTTGTTGTGTCTTTACAAAATAAATTTTCAAAAACCCCCTCTACAATTTTTAATCCACAAATTACAAATTCAGTAATTGTGATATCACTTTTTATATGATTTTTTTGCCGCTTGGGAACTTAACGACCTTTCAAAATGATCTTAAATAGAGACTATAATAAAACCTCATATTTAGTTCAAATTTGACAAAAAGTACACTTATGGTAGATATCTACTAGACACCTCATTTAAAACCATCGACTTCTTGATATGGCTTATCATATTTATGCTCTTTCGATTAACTGACAACCAATCCTCGTAAAAAATCATCAAAATATGTCTTAATATTAAAACGAGTGAGGTATAACAAATATATATATTGTATAGTTTAGAATTGAAATTTGCTCGTGCATTTTATCTTCCATTATATAATTCACTTAAATTATAAGCATTATTGAAATTACATAAATTTGTCAATATCTATCAGATATTAATGGGACGTATCCAAGAGCTCTGATATCGAGAAGCGAATTAATTTATTCAACAGGGTTGTTTCAGGTACCAATACAATACACATAACAATTGCCGCACGTGGAAGATATGCTACAGCTCAAAAATTAACATAACAAAACATATACATACATATATATAGAATCTCATTTGGTCAAATAATTATGTGAAACCATCACGCTCTCCATGGCAACAAAAAACTTAAAAAAAGCAATGAACGTTTTTGTAAAAACCACGTCCAAGCTTATGTAATTTTATAAAACTTTCAAATTGAATCTATAACTCAAATTTTTGAATTTTCATATTTTAATATAATTCCACAGATATTATGAAAATCAGGTTAGCGAAATCCTAGAAATATTCTCGTTATTTTCGTGATAAATTTTCCCTATAACAATATGGTTTTTCCTTAGATAGATTCATTATGGATCATTCCATATTCATAACTTAACAATAACATCATTTCATACAAAGCTTCTAAGCCTTACAATTAACATTGTTGAAATTGAAATCCTAAAGCTTTAAGCTCTTACGACGTAGAGATCTCGTAGAATGTTACGGATTATGCTCTCGTAAAGGTTTTTGCGTGGAGAAGGAATGCTCAACATTTTCTCAATTATCATTATCAAATTGAATATTTTTATTTAATCAATTAAAATAATAATCTCAATTTTTCGTAAAATATATAAAGTTCTCTCTATGTTGATATATCGCTGCAACAACACACCGTTTTATACTAGTAATGTCATACTTATAAATAACTTTATTTAAGGTTGTACTCACAAATCTTTCGTGCATCACATTCAACTTCAAGACAAAAAATAACCAATTTTTAACTATACATTTTACATTTTCATATTGCTTTTAGTTTTGCATATATATTTTACACCCAAAATGTTCTTATATATGGTTACATAGATGGCTTACATTCTACCATCGGTAAACGGCCACACATTCTATTTAAATAGACTAAATCCCTTTATTATTAACTGACTTTCATATTACACTCACTAGATATATACACGCCTTTTTTAATTTAATATTTCTATTATAATTATATGGTAAACTGTGTATAAATATTCATTATCATATATATAACAAATCGCTTCATACCAAATATTACACAATACTTCAAATTCTACAGCGTAGTTCTAGTAAAATTTAGAAATTAGGAATATATTTCCTCATAAGTGAACTCATGCTACCATGCCAAAATTGAAGAGATAAATATTGTCGTGTACTATACCCATATAAAATGGAAGCCAATACATATAATCAATTTCAAAAATATCAAAAACAAACATTTTTTTATGATTCCTTTAAAACTAAAGAATACTTAATTGATTAATATATTCGACTGATGGTGCTTGATGGAAATTGATTTTAAATTCTGAATTATTTAAAACT
>JAGVSQ010013783.1:0-10927 GCA_022683975.1 Rhyacophila evoluta
TTAATTTCTGTGTCAGTGTGAGTACTTCAATGTGTGCGCAGATGTCATGTGAGCACTTGCCATGCGTACAGTTGTCATGAAACCGTTATACATATAATATTATGTACTTCTTATATATATGTATACAATTTCAAAAATGATAATATATAGATTTCCGTATTGTAAAACTACTTTTTCTAAAAGTTACTATCAGTCAATTATTAACCCACTAAGCATCCAGTTTTACATTTTTTGAATTTTAACTCATAAGCAAGTAAGTACGTAATATTACGTCCAACGCTTTATATGTAAAAGGACTACAGACACAAATCTGTGTCTGACCGTATGGCACCAAAATTATTATTTCTTGTTAAAATATAGATTGTTTCATTATCTATTAATTGCTTCTGAAGACATTTTCAAAAACATCGTAAACATAAATCGATACATTTTAAAATGAAATGCATTGCAAAAAAACCTACACTTCAAAGGGTTAAAACATCGAGCAGATTTTGGAATCAAATTCGGTTTCGAAACATAAGCGTTAACCTTTCGATTACCGAAATTTCATAAGTGATAAAAGTAAATAAAATTGATCAATTGATTTTTATTTCTGAACACCCTATACTTACGTAGTATCTAATTGAATCACGCGGAATGAAATGGGAAGAATGCCTAGTAATAATATCTTGAGAAATTTACACCTGCCGCATTCGGCGAAATATGCTAAAACTTTTATGATATGTGAGAAAATTACCAAGATTTTCCAGAATCGTATTCAAATAATCTGAGTTAAATTACCATCTGAAAAAAGCTCGCTACGCGTAAAAATGTCACATTTTTTTCCATCATTGAACATATAAAATTTTCAACCTGTTAAAATTCACGAAAATAAAAAAAATACTCCTTTTAAATTGGTAATAAATTTATTGTAAACGAGATTATAAATATTTTTTTTTATATAAAATAAAAATGTATACTTAGAATTTTTCGTTCATTCTTTCTTTCTATTGTAGTTTTATTAAATTTATAACTTGAAGATGTTTCAAGTTATACAAAGTAACTTTTTAAAATTTTCTTATTCAATTTATTTCTCACTCTTACATTCTTTACCCCTACAAATACAATAAAAACGTAAATTTAAGTTTTCTTCTAAAACCAATGTACGTCATACTTGTCCATGATATGCAAAGTATCCTACATATAGCGTAGAGGTTAGCATGCGTTCCTAGCAATCCGGGAAATGTGGGTTTGATATCTACATCTATAGGATTAAAAAAAGATATAGGACTGGTTGCCCATTGGGTTGAGCAATTATTTGATAAACAATTCTCGTAAAAAATAATCTGTCAAGACGTCTTCACGTTGCGGGGGTCATATGCCCCACTTTGGGAGCGAACATGGGCTTAAAAAAATTTAATAGATTTATAAATAAATTTCATTAAAACGGAAGTGTCCTAAGTAACAAAATATTAATAATTATTTAACTTCAGAACAACCCAAAACATACACTTTACAAACTTTATTTACTTATCCTTATAGATAATGTAATATATTTACAAGAAGAAGAAAGATTTTCTTTTTACACAGATGGTCACAAAAACGTAAATTAAGTCTTGTGTGACATATGATGGTTCTAGATTTGAGTGACGATATAATTTCATGAATAGTTCTTAAATTTTACTATTTTTATATGAGTTGCGATGTATTCAATACAATTGTTTAATATAATGCATTATATTAATTTAATTATCTACGTCACCAATTGAGAAACGGGCCGGATGATTTAAAAAAAAACTGGGGACGGACGAACAATATTTTTCTTGAAATCATATAAGATTCTAATATGAATTTATAATTACATTTACAAAGACCCGATTGCCTCAAACAATACAATCATATAAACTTCCTTCATTAAAAGCTCACTGCCAAGAAGTGTTATTCCAAATCACAATAAAACAATAGAAGAATCTTTCTCGTGTGTTCAAATCATAAAATTTTATTAAATTAATATTCCTTATTTATATAATATTTATAAATAAAAGTCCATATGAAAGTTTTTGAAGGGCCAAGTCCGTAGTTTTGTAACCGCTATTAATAAAGAAATATTCATCGACAATTTATGTGTTTCTATAATTAATATAAAAAAACTTAAGCCAAGATGAAAAATATAGTAAAGTAGTATGATAAGCTATTCAAATAGTCTTACTATATATATTAGATAGTTTCCATTTTGTGTCTTTTTGATATTTTCAAATACGTCGTTTGCAGGTGAAAAAGGAAATTTTAAATAAATAATGCAACTTTAAGTTCTTAATCTTTCCAGAACATATGGTAATGGTTTCCTAAGCCATAACATCCTGGAAACTAAGCCCTCAATCACAATTAAGCAATTGGCTGACAACCAATTCTTTCGAAAAAAAATCTGTCTGTCTTCATATTTCAGAAAATTATTATATATTTATGAAGGGGGTGGAGAGTTCCATGCTCTAATTTCGGAGCAGACGCGGCTAGAAAAAAATATGATAAACAAAAAAATAATAAAAAGGATATATATATACTATTAGTTCATTTGCTGAAGAGGAAAACTTTTAAATTTTTTTCTGGAAGGTTGAAAAAAGCTGTGTGTAATAATAATTGTGAAGCTCGTCCTTTAAGTGTTCAGCGTGAACACAGTGAAGTGTATATAAAAGCTTACTGTATTGTTAATACATCTTGCTATTTAGATGACTAATTCATCACAATTAAATAATATAATAAAAGATAGTATTTGCAAGACGTTGGTTGTAGTAAGAGATTTCGTTATTTTTTGTTTTTAGTTCGCTACGCTGTATGAAAATAACACCGTGAAATCCTTTCAAGCCAAGCAAAATCTATTTGAAAAAAGCTCTTTTTTAATTCAATCACGCTAAAAGCTTTCATTTTTTCAATCATGAGAAGGGTGCGCAAGAATTCCATACATTTCTGACGCTTGAATCTATCGTCAAAGTGATTTCGATATAGAGAGCATAGTTTTTATATTGTCATTCGAGCTTTACATATTATTATTGGCATATTTAATTATTTTAAGCATTCATTATGTAAAGCATATGACTGTTACATGGAAATACCAGGAGTCGTTGTAGTCCTACAATCATCCAGGACTAAGTCTTAAGAACTTGCCAAATATATTTTGTGAATAAAAATTCAACGGACTTTCAAAGAATGACAAGCAAGTTGACTTTAATGCCTTTGCATACATCTTTAGCACTTGTTATAGACAATTCCAGCACTGATATATGATTTTTGATGCAATTGGGAGGCTTTTGATCTGTTCTCCTATCTCTGATTTTTTTACAAAATTAAACTCTAGTATTCGATATAAGCTTCTTTTTCAAATCTCAACCCCGAATGATTTCAATGCCGTCTAATTAAAAATTAGATTGAGTATAATTTCAACATTTTTCTTTCAAAAGTAATATTTATAATAAAATTTCCGTAAAACAAAACACGAAATATGAATATTCTATTAAGTTTCATCAAAGCTTTTTGAAACATCAAGTATACCCAAAACGGCGGTCGCATTTTCAATTTAGATTTCGTCGCTGATTCGTTTTTTCAAGCACTCACTCGGACAAAGCTACACAAGTACACAATCAACGCCTAACGTTTTATGTTACGGGTAATCCCTTCGCACTGAAGGTTTTGAATCCTAGGGGCAATTCTAAATATTGAAAATCTTATATTTCTTTAGTGTTCTGTTTCTCTGGAATTCGACGAAGTAACCCTGAAGCAAACTTTTCAATTGAGCAACTTCTCAACAAAATCTCATACTTCGTATTGCCATTAACCATTATTATTGTTATTATTATTTCCCGGTAGCTGAGAAATTAGCGTGCTCGCTATCCGGTGAATGCGGATTCAATTCCCACATCTGCCAAATTTAAAAATCTGAAAATGAGAACTTGATGTCAATTGGGTTGACCAATTTTCTTTACAACCAATTCTTATGAAAAATAGTCTCTCAAGACATTTTTTCACAGTGAGAAGATCCATATATAGTTGCCGATATTACGAAAAAAATGTAACTTGATTTTCGGCTTAAGTCACTTTGTAAAGTATAGTTTTATTTTTTGCAGTCTCTTGTATCGTTGATCGTATTATTATCGTATTATTTTACACGTTTTACAAACATATTAAGGGTTAGTAAATAGTATGCTTATGATACGAGAGAGTGCATTAAATTAAACTATACTTTACAAAGTGACTCTAATCAACAAGCTAAGTAACGCTGTATTGGTGTTCCATTCTCAGAACAAACATAGTAAAATAAATATTATATTTTCATAATTATATCTCAGTAGGTATATCAAAATTTTCAAAACTAAGCGTGAATTTTGATCATTGTATAGTACGATATTGAATTTAAAGACATAACACATTTTTTTTAAATTGGTAGAACTCCATTTCAAAACAATTTGTGTATTAATTTTTAACAATGCTCGCTCCCAAAGCGAAGCATATGGATCTACACAGTACGAATGTATCCACTCCGAAAGTGGAGTATACGAACCTGCGCAATGTGAAGACGTCTTGACAGTCTATTTTTTCACGAGAACTATTTGTCAGGCAATTTCTCCATAAATCCAGTTCTAACTTGTTTAAATCCGATAGATATGGGAATCAAAACTGTATTCCTTGGATTGCTAGGGGCGCACGCTTACTTTTACACCACTGGGGAGACAATTTTTAAATAATCAATAATTTTATTGATTGTATCAACTTATTGTATACATGTACGTCAACCCACGAGTTTCGTGAATTGAAACTTGAGATGTTTCAATGTTTATTCGTTCGTATATTCAAACGGTCACTTAAAAGTAGATGGTTTTTTACACTTGAAATACAACGATTTTTTTTTAAGAAACTCTATTTTAATATATCAACATTCCAGACATCTTGTCTGTCACTTAAAGCCATTTAAAAGATATCCATACCTATGTAAATTATTTTTAGATCGTATTCCAAATACTACAAAAAAAAAGATCTAAATAGTATTTTAAAATAGATTTAAATTTTCTTTGTAATATATATGCGAAACAAAAACATTCTCCAATACTCATTACGCCTACACATTGTTATGCGCGATATCTCCATACGCCGCTTTAAATTTATAAATAAACATTTTTACCTGCCTTTAAAGGAAGTGCTTCATCGCTTGTGCCAAAAATTTATCGTAGTATCACATGCTAAGATTTACACCAAAGGTCCAAGGTGCGACGGTTCATTACATTAAGAAAAGCAGTGGTAGTGATAGCGAAGTCTACAATGTTGGCGCCTTAAATATGTATACATCGGACTCTCTTTTTACACGGTATTTTTTAAGCGGTTTCAAAATAACGCGGTACTACATCCCCTAATTTTTTTTTGCTTAAATCCATTAAACCCGATATTTAAAAGTAAATATTACACATGCTCTGGATATCTCAACCGATGAAAGCTGTTTCGTACCAAATGTGTGTAAACAATTTCTTCTGTTGTCTGTTAGTGAATAATCTTTATTGCGATTTTTTAAATTATTTTTAAAAATTTTATTAAAATGCAATAAACAATAATGATTTTTTTTTACATCCACTGATTTATATACAAGGAAACTTATTCATCCCTATTTTTTATTGGTATACTTAAAATATATTTTTCACGGTGAATTCGTTTCAATCAATGGCTAGTTATATTAAAATGAGCTTAAAAATCAAGTATCTTAGAAAATATAAGGTCAAAACATCGATAAAGATATAATCGAATTGGTACAGCCTAATAATATTTTTTTATATACACCATATTCGCTTCCAACGTGGAACATATAGATCTGCACAGTGTGAAGATATCCACTCCGAAACAGGAATATACGGATCTCTGCACGAAATTTGTTTGTCAGATAAATACTCAATCAAATAGATATCCAGTCCTGCATTTTTAGAATTTTTAAAAACCCGATAGATGAAGAATCGAACCCGCATTCCTCGGATTGCTAGGCGCGTACGCTGCCAACCACGTTACCAGGAACACTGAAATACTATAGGCTCATGCTTATATAGTATATATTCACGAGTATAAGAAAAATTGTAAGCCTACATATAGTTATGCGATATCATTGTTACTATAATAATATGTTATAATGCATACACTACTATTGATGGGGAATCGAACCCGTATTCCCCGGATTGCTAGGCGCACACGCTATCAACTACGCTACCGGGGAGATATACTCGGAGAAAATAATTACTTGTAATAAAATAATGATACAACTAAATCCACTTTTAACATATGATAACATTTTTGGTTATGATTTTTGAACGTAATAAATATGTTCGGTGGTGACTTGCTCAGGGTTGAATTGTTGTGAATGTTTCTAATACCGCTAAAGATAAAAAAATCCATTCATTAATTTTATTTGAGAAGATTCTATGTGGAAAAAAACCAAGAAAGAGAATTTTTCTTTTCATTAATAAATCCAACTGGCCAACCGACTGACCTCCAAAAATCATCTTGACTTTATATTTCTGTCACCGCTATATTCAAAGCCATAAAAATGATAGTGAACGTGTCGCGTATACCAGATTGTATTACGTCAAAAACCTTTGACTAGAAAGGTAGACAAGCAATATTTTGGAGTGGTTTTTTTCTCCATAAAACGTGATCTAATTCTTCAGCTTTCGAGTTTGAGCGCTGTCACTTGCAAAGCACTTCACTTGACTTAGATAAGCACTGCCTGAATCCTTATTCAAAATTTCACGTTTTTCCTTTACGTTTTCAGGTACTTCAGGTATTTTGAAAAGTGTTTGTTTTCGGGAATTATTAGATAATTTTATTATATTTCCATTATTACATTTGGAATATAGTATAATATATAACCGCTTTTCAAATAAGACATCTATTATATTTAATAATTTCTACTACTCTAAAGACACAAACTACCTAACATTTTATGAACTTTCTTTCTTTGGCTTGCCATTTAATATACCTTTATGTAAGAGCTTAAAAATCAACTGCCACAGGTTTGAATGCTGCAAAAAAAATATTTTTTTAAATATATTAAAACATTTCAGTATGTTTCGACATATTCTGTCTATCTGGTGGCCAAGAGGTTGGCGTGCACGCCTCGCGTACATGGAGTGCGGGTTCGATTCACACATCTGCTGGGTTCAAAAAAAATTTTAAGTACATAACTGGATGTCCATCGGATTAAAAAAATCTGTGACAGCCAATTCTCGTGAAAAATAATCTGTCAAGACGTATTTTCACATTGCGTACATCCATTTACATAAGTTTTTGGGCGAAAATCTTTATACTGTGTAGATCTATATCTGTCGGAGAGAACACAATAAAAAAATGATTTATTACTCATGAAATAGTTTATGTTATAAGCTAACTGTTAAAATAACTATTTAAAGATATATCGCTAAGTTGTCCCTTTCCCCGTGCTGTCTCTGTTTTAGAGTGAGCAAGTTGATTTATATTTTATAATCTTGGAAACTAACACACGTTACGTTCCTAAATTAAGTATGCCTGGGTATGCCGTGACGGAAAAAACGTGAATCATTCTTCAAACTGCAGAAATGTAGAAGAACAAGGTTTTTAGATTTTGATGAGCAGGCCATGGGTGGATTGAACGAAATCTTTTCAGGAATTTGTAGTCAATCGAAATTCCGATATAGACATTAGACAACACGATAAATTGACGAGAGTTTATCTACGAGCGTTATTTAGATAATAAATATCTACTAGAGACAGGAAAGTGTTTTCAAAAAAGTAACATTATGTAAATACATACGTGGTGCTATAAAATTAAAAAAAATATACTCAATTAGTCCTCCAAAGTTTTTGTATCCTGCTCATAAAAATTAGATTCATAACGACTTAGCAAAAGTATTTGAGTTTTGTGATTTCATATGATCATTCAATGTGTCGATAGTATCGATATACATTGACAGTATTTTTACTAGTATAAATTGAAAAAAATGTCGATTTAAAGCTTAAAAAGAAATCAATATTCAGCACTGTCAACCGATAGTATTGATACAAAAGAACTTTTGAATATATTCATTGAGTTTATAAAAATAATCACAAAGTGCATACGTCTAGATAGAGTATGTAATGATTACGTTGCTTTAATTAAAGTTTAAAATTGGTTAAAAATGGCAGTCGAATAGTGCGAATGATTTTCAAAAATAATGTAGCAATTTGTATGCTTACCATGCTGGAGAATCAATGATTAAAACCATAATTTTATTGTATTATAAATATAAATGTTTTATTAACTTCCATAACATTCCCAAAAATTACACATAACTGAACACAGTCGAGATCTAAAATAATTACTCCCGACTTGTAATATATTATAAATTCCGTTAGCATTTACAAAACGACGACAGCTGTGTAAGTTGTTTTAATTTCATTATCATTGTCATATTATTATGCTTAAAGCTTTGGAAACATTGCCAAAGAGACAACATAGCGATAAATTATACACAGGTATATATGCTTAGGTTGACAGCGGAAGTGAAATAATTTAATTGGAAATAGTGGAAAGCTCTGTTTTTAACTCGCAGATTATTGGATTTCTGTCAATTGGTGGAATGGAATTTGATGCTTTATCTACTTTTGTACAACCAAATTGTTTGATTTTTAAAGCATGTTTTTTGCTTCCAGTTAAATACGAGTCTTTAGAAACATTAGACTAAGTTATTTAAAAAAAATATTACCATATTTACAGAAAGCTTTTTAATTTTTACACCATGACCATGATTGTCTGACAATATATTGAGTTTTGACCATTAATTCTTTATGCGAATATCTGAACATGATATAATTTATTTTAATAAGCTCTCTCGTGTTATGACTGTGTATATATTGTAATAATTTTTAAACAACTTTACTTAATGCTTTGTAATTTCTAAGATACGTTCACTAAATAAGTAGCGAAATAATTAATACAATATTTATTAGCCTGTCTTAATATAGTTTATTTTTACACAAACTTGAACTCACTTGGACTTTTTAAATACGCTCTTTTGCTTTATGCTCCGCATAGGGAGCGGATATGGCAGATAGATATTATTTAAGCATCGTAGAGGTGTATTTACTAAGAAACACTTTACTTTAATAGAGACAGTTGCTGGTAACATGTAAAATATTTTCGTGATTTTTTTTAGACTCATTCCTTTGTATTAAGATATTTGCAGCGAGGCGAGCCAAATTGTATGCTCTGAAGTTGGCACGACAGACAGGAAAATGCAGTCAATATTGACATTTCACAAAATATTTAACGGGAATATTTATGGAAACAAAATCGAAAATACTGGCTATGAAAATATTTGAACTGGAATCAAGCTTTGCGGCTTATATTCATGATATTGTTTAAGGCAGGGCGTCCCAAACTGTGGTCTGTAGCCCCCAAGGGGATTGATAGTATTGTTGTGGGGGGGAGCGTACAATTTTTTAGATTTTTTTTAGTTTTGATTTTGTGTTACACGAATTTGCAGGGGAAAGCTAAATGTCAGGAAGAAAATAACATTATAGTCTTACGCGTGAAAGCTAAAAAAGAAAACAAGAAGTAATGTCGTGAAGAGTGTTACAAATTAACATTACTTGCGCGAGCTAAAAATGAAATTATAATTTCGCGAAGAATTTCAAGACTTAATTTTTTGTCGTCCGAAAATTATTCTGATCTGCCTAAAGATGCCGGTGCATGAAATGTTTGTGAAGCACTAGTTTCAGGTATTTAGCTATTTAATAATCAGCTGCAATGGTGAAGAAATATTTTAATATGAAAGTTCAAAGCTGCTTTTGAGTATTTTTTTCATGATATTAAAGGATAATCAACTTAACACTAAAAACACTACTTGACATTTTGTAGATAAGCTTCAGGAGAACATTTTATATTAGAATTATCATAAAGTATACCTACGTAATTATACAATAAATATGTATCTCTTAATTTTTTTAGGTTTTCTAAAGAGGCTCTTGCACAGAATTTAGCACTGTATACATTAATATACCTTTTGAAGATACACTGGAGAATGATATACGATAATCATGAAGATAATAAATATATATATTACCATATTTACTACAAATGTGGAGCATGTAAATGTTGACTGTGTAAAAATGATCAATCAACCCACACTATATCATCGTGGCTTATTTTTTTGATAACCAGCCAATCATTTCAAGTCTGTTTTAGCTAAGTAGACTTACTATCAATAAATAATAATGAAATTCAAAACAAAAAAGTATCAATGGACCGAATGAAAAAGTATCAATGAATTTTATTTACCGTGGTAAAGAAAATGCGATTAATTATTATTATTATTAATAATTAATTAATTTTGGAGTTAGTGCAGTCCGGTTCTAGGATACTGAAATAGTCCACATTGTAATAATTATTTTGACATTTTTTTGATGATAGCTGAGTTTATTTGGCAGCCACTTCCGTATCTTTTGAGTTTTATTTTTTATTTTAGTCTGAAGCTGTGGGATTTAAAACATGTATGATTTCCAAAATTTTCCAACAATATCAAACAAAAATATGTACTTTGGTTTTGTCGCATTAAAATGACCCACAATTTTAAATAGCAGCTCTTTTCGGGACAACCATGACGTCCTGTTGACGTTACTTGTAATAAAGTAACGTACGCCGCTAACCACCAAGTGCTACTATGTGTTTTTAAGATCAGCCGGAAAAGTTTAATATTTAAATTATTCATACCAACCGCCTATCGCCAAAACGACCCAATGCTAAATTAAAGTTATAACCAACCGCAACCATAAATCATCGAGATATATTTTTGGCCGCCTCAAATAAGTCAATTCTAAATTGGTTTCTAAATCGGTAACATAACGTTATGATAGTTAAATTCTGAATTATTTAAAACTGGTAAACTTCCGTATGTGAGATCACTGTTAG
>JAGVSQ010013785.1:0-10926 GCA_022683975.1 Rhyacophila evoluta
GGCAAATTAGAACTTCTCATTTAAACAAGATTTTGTATTAACGGGAATCAGTTAGTCCGTATAAAAATTTGGGTGTTTGTAAATAATAATGATTTCTTTTTACATTTAAGTAATATTAATTTTTAATTACTGGAAAGGTTTTAAAATATCGAAGAAGTTGTTTTTGTTTTTAAATTTAGCGGTCAACTTGATAATGTTTGCCTAATCTATGTAAGTAAATAGATTTGCACACCACTGTACATTATGCCTTTTATAATTGAAAATGATAATATTAGCTAATATCATATGATATACAACATTAATAAAAGCTTTTTTTTATTATTTGATCCTCAGCCTCTTTCGACCTCTTTGAGTGGAGGCTGGTAAAGGAAAAGCAAAGATTAATACTCGTACATAGTTCTGGCAAACTAGAAATATTTGGTAGCCATATCAGATTAAAAAAGTTTTCGTTGAAATAGATACTTTTAATTATTAGTAGTGATGACTTCTAGTCTCGCACTTAATATTAAAATAGATCAAACAGGCTTCACTTTAAAAAGTGATTCCATCTATTCTGAATGCTGGATTGTATGTTGAATTTCTTCACTTTGGGATCAAATTATGTAGCTGTATCAGTGTGCACATTTTGTTCTTTCATATAGATATATTCGAATCTACGAGTGCCTAAAAAGTAAAGCAAAGTGTAAGCAATAAATCCCCACATATTGTGTATATATACATGTCTGTACATCTTTGTATAGATTGCATAGATTATTTTTAGAATATAGGATTGGCTGATAACTAACTATATATTCAATGCCAATCAGTTGAGGATGCATAATGTGAATGTATACATTTAGTTTAGATACATAGGTTTATTTGAAAAATCTGTATTTTATTTAGTCAATGAAATTTTAATTTTAAAATACTAGTTTCCCAGTCCGCATCACTAATATCTAACTGATTTTACTTCAAATTCAATAAACAATCTTAAATTAAACTCTAAAGGTTATCAATATTTAAGTAACTCATCACCGTTATTTGTTGCTTAAAATGGATACATTTGGAAATGGTATTGAGAGAAATTTTGAATATTCAAATTAATTCATCTGATCACTGCACCATTGTATTTGTCTATGTTAAGAGGTTTATTCAGATGTTGTATTTCATATGATTGTTTTGTGGTTTTCTTCTTTTGGTTTTTTTGTGTATTTACTTTCAGTGGGAGTAGCAAGCCAACGGCATTTCTCTTGCAGACTTTCAGTAGGGTCAGCCTCGGGTGAGTTCCTAAGAGACTTTCCAAGAGCCAATGGTCATTAGGAACTTCTGCGTTTACCTTGTCATTTACCTATAACCTATATCTCTCGTTTTGTTTATTGTACCTTTTTTTCTATTTGCCTTTATTCCAAATTGTTTTGTGGATTTATTTATCAGAGATGGAAACACCCACTTATTGAACTGAATGAAATTAATTTATCCATATAAATATTGGAGTCTCGTAGTAGAAATGTATATCTAGCTTAGTTGTTTACACATCAATTCTTATTTGTCAACTATTTAGAAAAAAATAGTCAGTGGCGTATTTATCCCATCGCCAGTTCTTTAAGAAAGTTTATATTTTAGTGCTTCTAATACTCTACTCTACTTAAGTACTCTTATTTATAAAGAGTATCCAGAAAATAAAAATAAATAGGAAAATACAATGATAAAATTGTTGAATTGTGAAAAAAAAGACATACAGTATCCTTGAAATTAAGATAGAGGCATAGACAGTGGCAGAAGCTTTTGCGGTAAAGAGGTATCAATGAAGATGTTTCATGGAGACAATCATGACCAACAGTAGGTTGTGTACAGCTTAATATTAAAATTTAACGGTTGAAGTCAAAGCTCAGGAGAAAAAACAATGTGGCCTTATATTCAATATTATATATTGAATATTAGCTTTAAAATAAGTAAGACATGGATTATACACTTGCATTAATGGCATAATTTGGACACGTTAAACTTTGGTAATAAAAGTTAATTTTAGATTTCCTTAAAGTGAACTTATACTAATATAATTATAGTTTAGTATAATTTTTTAAACTATGAAGAGTACAGGTATTATTGGATATGGTTTGTTAAAACATTTCTACTGTAAATTGTAAAAAAATCCATAAAAATTTTAACATATATATTAGAAATTCTGAATTATTTAAAACTGGTAAACTTCCATATGTGAAGGAAGTTTACCAGTTTTAAATAATTCAGAATTTAAAATCAATTTCCATCAAGCACCATCAGTCGAAAATATTAATTAATATATATTATACAAGAGACAATGAAGAATTAGTCTATATTAAGGTTATTTAACACTATTTTCAAACAGTATTCCATCTCTGATTCTTCTAACACAGTGTATAGTTTCTGTCCACAGCCACTTAAAAATCAGGAACTTTATTTCTCACTAGAAGACTCATTTATTTCAAATTTAAATTCTAGTTTTGTGAAAAGCAAACTTATATATTCTTGATTTATTCATTTTTTTTTTTTTGTTTAAATTTTATTCACTTTTTAACTACCATTTTCATTCTCTTATCAAAATTTCATTTTTAATTTGAATTATTACAACTACCAAAAGCTAAAAATACAAATTTCATAGTAAAGTATTAATTCAATTATCTCTTAAATGCTTTAGATATGGCCTATGTACTTACTATATTTTAAGTGTCTTACAATATATATATAATGAAAGAATCACGAGGAAAATAACTTGAAACGGCAGTTACTGTAAGACAGACAATCGTGCTTTATACTTAATTTTTAGTAGCAATTACATAACAGGTATCTATTGTATCTATGTGTTACATTGAGATCACCCCTTACACAACAAAATTTAAGACTACCAGATATATTTGAAACAAATAAAATCATTATTCTTATACATAATTTCAGATATCATTTAGTTATTATGGAGGTTTGATAAAACATATAGTTTTCACTGATTATGACTGACTAAAAATTATATGTATAGTAAATGCTATACAATAATTATTGTAGGACAACAAAAACATCCTGGGTTGTTGATAATAATTAATTATTAACATGCTTAAAATATTACAGTTTATTTGTATTGCATTATTAGCATGATTAATACCATGAAAGCAATGGACTTTTTTTCCCATT
Organism: Rhyacophila evoluta; assembly: GCA_022683975.1. Classification (NCBI taxonomy): domain Eukaryota; kingdom Metazoa; phylum Arthropoda; class Insecta; order Trichoptera; family Rhyacophilidae; genus Rhyacophila; species Rhyacophila evoluta. Next base: position 3,145 of record JAGVSQ010013785.1, read on the forward strand.
AAGCTTTTTACTTGCAGAAATTACTGCCTATATTCACACTGCTAAAGTATTTAATATTTTTACTTAAGGTAGGTAACAGAATAAAAATGTTTGAAAACTATTCATTTTGGAATAGTTTATTGCGGTAGGATTTGCATCTATTGCATGATGTCTTTTCATAATCATTATTCATGCATCGTTTTCTATATGTAAAATTCCATACAAAGTGTTCAGCTTTTAATTTAATGATCAATTATGAAATAGAGTCGTAAAGAACAATTATAGTTAGTATTTCATTCAATAATATTTGTACTAGCTATTCCTAATGACCATTGGTTAGTATGCATCGAAAAAAATGCATGTTAATATTCCTATTATGTATCTATTGGCTAATAATAAAATATATGTTTGCATCTTTTTGTACCGAATTTGGCTTGCTTTTGGTGGTTGTATTAATTCTTGCATGTATAAAAAACTGTCTGAAAAATGTGGGTGGTGGAAGTAAGATCTGAATTTGTATCATATAAGGTAAATACAAATATATTGAGTCTGTCTCATACAATGGAAATATATTTATTTTTTATGTATAGTTTTAACCATCATTAAAATTATATTTTTCCATATCATGAATAGTAATGTTTTTATCGAGCTATAGAAACAGTTTATTTTATAAAAATTTGAATGATTTTCACTCGAAAATTCGACTTATGTTCTCTAAAAAACGTAAAAGAATTTTATGTGTTTATCCGAAAGATTAAAACATAAACTGTTTTTATTAATGCACTGAAATATTTACTATTTTATAACAATGGTAGATAATATTAATGACTATATGTATGTAAATTACACATGTGACAGTATTGAGAAAAATTTAGTGATATGACCATATTTGCATATATAGTGATACTTTTGGATCCTTCCAGATACAGGTAATTCAGTAAATATAAAACATGTTTAAATATGTTTGGTTTCATGTTCAATTCAAAGATATTTCAAATAAAATAATTTTTGTTTTTACAGGTATCTACATCATTTTCCCATATTACTTAAAACAGTAATGGGTCAGTTTGTAATCAATGAGTTTGTATTATTTTTATCATAGAAATTTATGAACAGGTTTTTATTGTAAAGTATACAATATATCCTTGAAAAAATACTACATCGAGTGTATAAATACTGTGGAAAATCTTTTGAATATATATAATATATTATCATTTAACTTTTTATCTATGATATAATCTCAAATAGTCAATATCTCAATCATGATATTTGTGAGTATAGAGGGTAGTTAGTATTCATTTTATGAGTAGATAATATATCAACTGCTGCCTTAGTAGCCAAGTTGCTAAACTCGTGTGCTTCGGTACCGGAATTTGCAGACTCAAATCCAACAGCTGCATAAGGGTATTTAAAGATTAAAACAAGCAAGTCTAAATACCTGACAGAGTTGAGTCATAGTCTGACAATGTGAAAAATCAATTCTTTAGTGTAATTCTTTACATTGTATGTTCACCACATTCATATTTCAGTGCACATTGTCAGATCTCTCCTTTGATTTTTTCCAATACCTCTTATCATTCATAATAAAATATTTTAATCCATGTGTTATACTCCAGTAAAGCTTTTAGATTAGATTATATGTTGTAATAAAATATATTTAGTTCACTCATGATAAATATTATCTTCATACCATAGTAAAGTTAGTATGCTTTAAAATGAAATTAATGGTATTTCATATAAGCTGGTAAACAAAGCGTGTATCATTTATAATAACTTTTATAGTGATAAAACATGCTTCTAATTATTCTCAAATACATCCTAAAATTTCATTTACTTCAGATAACTCTCACATAATGAATGTTTTCATGAAAAAATACCTTATATTTACAATCAAAAATGTTCTGCAAACCTATATATCATACTCATTGTCGTATGCATGTCTCATATTTTAAAACCGTATGCCTAAGTTGTCATATATAAATAAATACCTATATTCAATCATTTTTATAATAAAAATTTTATAAACTAAGATTTCAAAGATTTTTCATAGCCGTAACATGGCTTAATTTACCTCATATTCAAAAATTATCTTTATTGCACAAATGCTTCAGTAGACATTTTAATGTCAAACAATTTAAAGCAATGGTAAAATGATTCTATGAAATTATAATCCCAACGGTTTATTAGTTCTATTTTGGTAGTGACACGATATGGTCAATAAAACTTATGAAGCTATTGAAACATATAATTTATTTATTTAATTGTAGTCAAATGTTCTGGCCATAAATGCTAATTTTATTAATAAATAAAATCAAATTATGATCAATAATCATGGATCACCACTATACCACCACCGTGATAAATAAATCGCTTAAACAATCAAAATATTTTTATATATACACCATCTGCACTTTTGAATCGCTCATAACTGAAGGGTGATGAATACCATTGATATATAAAAATCAACATTTTTTTAAATGCTGAATCTAGGATGCTTATTAAATTGAGTGATTAGATGGCAACCAGTCACTATGCGAAAAATCTGTCAAGATGTGGATTTCACAGTGTGGAAGTCCGTAAACTCGTATTTTTTCTTGGAGTGAAAATGGTTTTATACTTTATTAGACGAATAAAGAATTAAACCTATCACAAATCAGATGAAAGTGAGCGTATAATTCTCACTCAGACATCAATTTATACCGCTGTATATATACTGGAAAGTGATGTTTAGTGTAAAATCATAAAATAGAACTGTATCACATAATTTATATGCATATTATAATTTTTTCAAGATCATGCTTCATTTGTAATATATGTCTTCTTAATTCTAAATGCATACAAAATAAATAATATTCGAAAGTGTCGAGTTTCAAATAAAACCATTATCTTTTAGGATAAGAGGTGAGAAAATGAGAAGAGAACTCGAAGATGCTGCCAGAGAAGGACCGAGTGGTGAAGAAAGGTCATCACCGACATCCATAGACTTACTCTCCGCACCTCTTTCACCCTTCCATACTGGAGAGTTGCCCTCTAAAGTTACTTTAAAATTTGTAAGTAAATAAATTCCTTGCTTTATTGAATTATTAAATAAAATGATCTTTTATTTTTGACAAAAATTAAGCATACTCGTGCTAATCGGACCAGTTCGTTTTTGAAGTGAAATAATTGTTTATAAATGTGATTTGTGTATATAATCGTTATACTTCTGTAACTATAATATGTGATCCACGTGCCATCAAATGCCTGAGCAGAGCATTTATGAAACTAAGTTAAAACATATTATGAATCTAATCGATTTGATTCCGTACAAATATTTATGGCCATCATCATAATTATTGTAAAACTGCTTTATGGTAGACAAAAGAAAAGAATTATAATAAAATTTATTTTAAATATATTATTTTTTACAAAAACTCAAAGATTATAGTAGGCTTTTTAAAAAAGAGGTGACACACATCTCTATATACAGTATAATACAATAAATACACTGAAATTTGAGTAACAATATTTCTAATAATTTTGTTTTAGTATATGTTTTTGTTACGTTTATTTCGTAACTAATATAAATACTGACAGATTTTGTACAAAATCAATTTGATAGATAAAACATGACATTACCCATATGACATTCACATTATCTTCTAAATATTGCACTTCTTGACCATTAAATCATACAAATATATTTCTTATTACGTTATAATGTTATTATGTTTCTATTTCTTCTTAGGATGCTCATGATGGTGAGGTGAATGCTGTAAAATGGTCACCAACTGATAGACTTGTAGCTACAGGTGGTGCAGATAGAAAAATTAAATTATGGGACGTATCTAAAGGTGAGTTACCATATGAGATTTATTTTTCATTAAAAATAAAACGAATATAACTTATCTCACTGTCTGGTAATTATTTGTTGGTATTCTAAATTAAAAGACACTAAATAAAAAAGGCATATTTGTTATTTTTTTCTGTATGATTTTGCTACGTAATGCAAGTAAGGGTAAATCCAGTACAGATACAAAAGTTGTTAAAAATTGAAAATAAAATGTTTGACCACTCTTCATCTATTAGCCAATAGTAATTTATATTTTCAAATTGATTTGTGCTGTGTATTATAATTGGCTTAATCACATGCTTAAGCCGAATTGAGTTCATGGAAACATTTGATGGTGCTACATGGTATCCATATACTTCACTTGAAAAGTATACATTGTCAAAAAGAATGTGTTAAATGAACACATAGTTCAAATTTAATGAAGAACTTCAAGATAATAGTTAGATGCCTTTTCATTTAAATCAGAAGCCAATATAATTATTGAAAGTGGAACATAGAATTTGTTGTAAAAATATTATATATTTTTTCAGTGAAAGCTTAAAAATTACTATAGCAAACCTAACAAATGTATTATTAACCCAAAAGTATTTATTTGTTGCTCTTATTAGGTGAAATCTCAAACAAGGGTGTGTTAGTTGGATCAAATGCAGGTGTTATGTCAGTGGATTTTGACTCGACGGGAACACTTATCCTTGGAGCCTCCAACGACTTTGCGAGCAGAGTGTGGACTGTCTCCGACATGAGAGTCAAGGTAAGACATATTATTTCTATTATCTTAATTTGACAAAATTTTATAGATATAACACTTTCTGCAGCACTATTGTATGTATGGTGTGCCATTAATTAATTATTACTTATGGGAAACTAATTATAAGCCTATGGTAACTATTTCATACTGCATCAGAAGAAAAATTGTTTGATTTGGTTGTGTACAAGGTATATTCTTAACTGTTTACTCATACTCTCGAATATATGAATTCATTCATTTTATTTTCTTCATATTGTCGCCTTCAAGGAAAAAATCATCAACCGATTAAATTTAATTTGTGAGATATGAATATTTTAAGTCACTCTGTTTTTAACACCAAATATTTGGCTTTTGCTAGTTAGTGTATTATTTTTTTTCAGTATTAAAGCGGATAGATAACATTTTAGTGGGTTTTTCCTACAAAGAGATCGAAATTACAAGATTGCTAGTATACTTTAATTTTGAAAAAAATACATTTGGTGGGTTTTTCCTTGAGGTTGACGATATAAAAATCATCAAACATATTTCCATGTAAAAATTTTCGATTTACTGGTAATTTTTCAGGAATGAAATCTTTCTTCTAAAAAGAGTTTGCGGTAGGTACTATCATTAAAGTAATAATATACTAGGAAACAGTCTAAGAGCATACATAACTGTTAGCAAGAGCATACAAATTTGTCATGCGAAAATATTGTGACTTTAAATACCAATTACATTTTCTTCGATGATAATTTTAGGATCTTATGAAACCATTCGCTTAGTTAGTCATCAGTAGATTTAATATAGAGATTTACTGCTAGTTTCTGCGGCTTAAGCAAGGCTAACTATGCAAGTGTAATATTTGTTCTTTGACAGAAGAGCAAGAACATGGAATCTAAGGATTATAAAAAAAAAAACATTTTAATTTCTTTTATTGTGTATCTAGAAAAAAAAATATGTGTAAAAGGTAAGTCTAAATATATTATTAAAATTATGTAGATTAAACTAGTTATAATACTAATAGTAAAATAAGATAATTTTTATGTTTGTTTTATCAATTATTTTGTTACTTCTCCAGTGTTTCTTTTAATAAGATAATTTTTATAATTATGATACCAATTATGTTCCCAGTAATTCATTCATTAAGACACTATATGTAAATTGAAATAAATTGAACACTTAGCTAATTATAATTGATTTTACTTGTATGTATTTATTTTATAATTGCTGCTATTTTAACACAGGCTTATAAGAAAAATGTTAATTGGTAATTCAGTAATAGAGAAAAATGCAATATATTGTTAATATTAATTTTATGTTATTTTTATTATTTTGTGTTTTGTATCTAAAATAACCCATATCACCTGAATATTCTAAAGTCGGGAGAACAATTTATCATTAAATATATAATTTATTTCATCATCTACATCATGGTTTCATTTCATTGATCATCAAATTCTGACATCTATAATTTTATAATAATTACTTCTACGAGTTAAAAAATAGTTCTCGCAATTACATACTAAAATTTAAATAGTTTATGGCAACGCTGGTATTTTAACTTTTTCTGTAATGTAATATACCGAGACGATTTTTATAACTTTACAACTAATAGTGTTACTTATTATACTATAGAATGTATATTTTAATATAAAACTCATGCTGTATCGGTAGTACAGCATTTATAAAACAGAAGACACTTTCACAAAACTAAACTCCTCGCAAATGCTACAGTGGGCATGCTGGAATATGCAAAATGCTGCCCGCTCATTGGCTGCTAAAATTTTTTTTTGTGTTTTATCGGTGTTAGAAACAAACTGCACTTCGGTTTTATCGTCGTTTAGAACTTATCATAATTTTTAAATCCACTTTTACAGGGTTATATTGCAGTTAGGAACTTATCGATCTTTTATTACTGTGGGAAATAGCTGCTAGAGTAAAACCTTATATTCAATTAAATTTTGAATAACAGTGTACTTATGGTAGATAGGAACTATACGATTATATTAATTAACACATCTTCCTGCATATTAAACAAATAGATATAAAAAGGTGCGTATGGATATAAACATACGATGGTATCGTTGTCTGCTCCAATAGTGGAGCTTATGGATCTCCGTAATGTGACTTCTAATGCTGGTAGATAATATTTAACAAGAATTAGACATTATCCATTTAGTCAACCCATTGGACATCCCACTCCTGCACTTCATTATTTAAAAAAATATTACGATGCAGCTACCTTACTTAAGCGCCCAACCTCTTATATTTCTTAAAATAAGAAATTTATTCAGTAAAAACGTTTTTCATTATCTTATCAAGTTTTCATATTCGTAAATAACCTTTTTAAAAAAAGTTTTGTATTTTTAGGTTGCACTGATATTTTTTAATTGTTTATTCAGTAAAAAATATTCTGAGTTCATTAAATTTAAATAATTATTATAAAGAAATCGCCTGTCATGTAAAAAATAATATATTTTATAGCAGTTAAATGAAAACACAATCAAAATAAATTGATATATTGGATTTATGGCAACACTATAAATTACATTTTTCGTGATTAATGTTGCAACACGATGCTGCCCAACCAAAGCCGCGTTTATATTATTGCGCGAGATAAATAATGTTTTAGTAAGCATCAGTTATGGTATAAACAGCTTTGGTCACATTATTACAATGCTAGAATCCGATGTTAAATCCATATTGCAATTAAAAACTTATGGATAATTTTAATTACCCCATACCAGTCTGTGACCACTAAGATTATTAATTTATTCAAAAAATATATTTATTAGTAACTTGTGAGGCTATACGAGTTTTCATTTTTTTTAAATTGAATGTCAAAACTATTTTTCATCAGTTGATTTTCAAATTGATTTGGTATTTTTTTCTTCACACAAGCTTATAGATTACCGTAGTGTAAAGATATCCACTCCAACAATAGTACATATTATTTTCTGCAGTGTGAAGATTTCATAGACTGTCTTTCACGAGGAATAATTGTCAGCCGATTGCTCAATCCATTGGGCAACTAGGCAACAGACATGTCTCCGGTGCCGAATTTTATGTATTAAATTATAATTATCAGCGAACATATAAGAAATATATAACAAATAGTATGTTATATGTTCGCTCACTGCCCAGATACAAAGTAGCCTGAAGATGCCGAAAGGCGAAACCCGGGTTGCGAACTGTGATCTCACATATGGAAGTTTACCAGTTTTAAATAATTTAGAATTTAAAA
>JAGVSQ010013786.1:0-10926 GCA_022683975.1 Rhyacophila evoluta
GGGACACTTCTGGCACTTATGAAGAGCGCTTCACGTTCGTTACGCCACGGTATACTCCAGCATAACGGGTGTGGAGACGTGGCGGGTGGTGGAGGGGAAAGCAAGTTATACAAGCTATATGCTTCACTTTGGGAGCGAATATGGGATATAAAAATAAATAAAAAAGTACAAAAGCTTACGAATTGACTTGACAAGTAATTTTTAATAATTTCGCCATACATTGCCAGATATTTCTAGTAGAAAAGTAACAATTCACGGTAAACTATTATTACTAATATCAGAAAAGTCCCAAAAGATGTTTAAATATTATAACAGTGAAAAAGAAAAACGACGTAATCCTCAGTTTTTATTAGAACAGCTTTTTTTCGACAATTGCAATGTAAACAACTTAAAACACCTGTGGGATATACGATAATCTAGTATCAAAAATATCATTGTACATTAAAATATTAGTACATATACGATAAATAGATAGATAAATCTCACGTTTGAATTATATATATTACTGAAAAATATATGTTAAATGATTATCGGATAATTACCAAATACCAAGCCACAACCTAAGGAAACATGGATATGTATAGTGTTAGTTTTAGAACATAATACATATATGAATAAAAAATATATGTAAATATATAGATGAATAACGTATATTTTTTTCATTTATTAGTAAGGCAACTAGACAGCTACACACAGGACAAATGTGCACAAGACAACTGATTAACATGTTATAAATTTTGGGAAATCAAAAATAATTGAAATTTCAGATGAAATAGAGTAAATTAATATGTATGATATTTCAAAAGTAAGCACAGTCGAATCTTTTGGCGTATATTGCAAATTTGAAAAAGTTTCCGGAAATATGAAATAAATCTAATTCAAAAGCTTATCTAGAGGAAGTTGGCAAGAATGAAAAGAAGAAGAGAGAAGATAAAAAATGATTGAATAAGTTAAGAGCGAGGTAAGCTTAGTGAAAAACAAAGAATCTGATACGTGAAAGCTTATATCCTTAAGCTCATCTAGAAAGCAGAAAATAAAGGAAATCTTATATTATTATTTAATGTTATGAAAGCTCAAACGCGAAAATTTTGAGAACACTAAATTATTAATTAGTATGTACATATATTAGCATGTTTTGATAGAGAGTTATTTACAAAAAATAATTCTTTTTAGCATATTATGCTTCAGTGGAGCATGTATATGTGTGAAGAATATGACTCAAGAAATTAATTATGTATAGTATAAATATTTCTAAGCTGTAAAGACTTCAAAGACACGAACACTTTGAATGATTGACAATGGAAGTTGATTAATTCAACATAATGTGGTCCGACGTAATTTGACGTAACCTGACCTTACCTAACCAAATCTGACCTAATTTAACGTAATGTGACCTGGAGTATATGGATATCCTCAAGAGAAGGACTTATTGTGACATTTTTCCTCGATAATTGATTTGTTCGATTCGTGAGAATCCTAGATAGATTTTTTAATCCTGCGGCTGTAGAATTTGAGCTTACAAACTCAGATTTTGAAGCGTGCACGCTAACCTCTCTCCTATTAGGGGGAATTAACGTTAAATTATTTTGTGTGATAATATTGTATTATTTGTCCGAAAAAAAATCTCATTGTTACGTAAGTCGTGGGATCAATTTCTAGATCTAGAATATTTAACGTTTAGTAAGAGAAATCGTTCTGACTCACGGGTGAGTCGTTGGTCTACAGGACACGTCATCGCCCGACTCACCGGTGAGTCGTTGACGTATGTACGGTTAATTAATTGTATTACAATTAATCCTCGTGTAAAATAATCTTCCAAGACACGTCTTTACATTGCGTAGGTCCATATACTCTAATTTTGAAGCGAGCATCATCACACTACATACTTTGATAAAAAAAATATAGACAGAAACTATAGCAGTATATTTTCGTCATTAAAAATGAAACCGCTTTACAGGGCTCATATGACATAATAAGTCTAAATTACATAGTTTGTGTTCATACGCCCTTAGGATGGTAGACACAAAGTTCTAATTATGTTTAAGTAGCAATATTTTAGCACTTTGTAAGCCTATGCGAATAAAACTATTTTAAGTATATAAGTGCATACTTTCCATAAAAATTAATATGCACTTAGATAGTGAAAAAGCTTTTTTATATTATGTTATATTATTACGTACTCATACTTAATTTCGGAGCTTGAAAGCCAATTAGTTTTAGTTGATATATATTTAATATTGAGTAAGTTCGAGCTTTCTGCAAAAATTCTCGTTACTCTTTTTTCAATAAAATATAAATTAAGAGGACGTATATTATACAATATTAATTGAAGTCCAATAAATTTGCCTGCCATTAACCCGACATGTCCTTACATCTTCTGTTCAATAGAAACTGATATCGAGAAGCGATCTAGTTGATTCGACGGGAATGTCTCGGAAGTAAATATAAATTACACAAGACGTAGATTGTCACACATTCAAGTGTAATGAAGTTTAACGTAAAAATATAGACATTTAAAGTCTTCGTCGGTAACGCAATTGTGTAAAGAGATCATCACGCTCGCCATATGACGTCGCAAACATTGTAAAAGCAATGAAATTCAGCTTCGTGAAAACCAGGTCGGATGGCCCGAATGGCCAATAATTGAATGCACAAGCTTGAGTAATTCTTCGCGTCCTAGTGTTAAATTTACATTATTTGAGTATCTTAATAAACTTACCAGTGTTGGTCCCGCCAGTAAATATCCAAGCGCCCGTAGTCTTGGCAGCCTTCAGCAATCCTTTTCTGAGAACCTTCTTCAGTTTGTGCTGCAGCTCGAAGTTGGCCTTGCCGCCCTGGACTGTAATTAGAAGCTTCGGAAGCTCTAGGCCCCACTCTCTCGTCAGCAGTTGGAGTATCAGCTCTGGCCGAGTATCGTAAGCAAGACGGACATACTGCAAACAAAATAAGAAGTAGGTTTTAAATTGGTGATAATTTTGAGTGTTATTATAAATATCTCTATTTAAAATGTGGGTTACATTACGTTATTTTTGTGACGTAATCTGTAATTTAAAATTCGCACTATTGAAATATTTTCGCATGGTATATTGTAAAGTGTATAATATGCTGTGTGGCTGTAAAATATATAATAGTAACTCTATTTCACCGGTAGCCTAAAAGTTAAAGATTGCGAGTTCGATTTCCATAAATATTGGACTTTTCAAATCAAAAGATACTGGACTGGATAGCCAACTGGCTGACAGTAAATTTCCGTGAACAAAACATTTTAATATAAATATATCTGTTGGAGATCCATATATTTTTCAAACTGTTTTGATCCAAATTCACTGAATTTTGAGCGGACATGGTAGAAGAGATCAACTTAAACTCTCGCCGCAAGATGATCAAAATCAGGTGTTAATCGGAGGAAGGTGAAAGCCTTATTATCTACATTGACTTAATATCTATTTAGATGGTACAAATCTGCTTTTATCAAATGAGCAATAAAACTAAAAATATGTTCATTAGCGTGAAATTATTCAAGAAAATATTACGTTAGTTTCAGGCAAAACCTGTGACATTTTAAAATTCTGTGACAGAAAACAGAGTGACATATTTCACAGACAATTAGGGGCATAAAATTCCTTTCTGGTTTTATCAATCATTAACGGAAAGGTGAAAACTTTTAAAAATAATTTTATATTTTCAGTAGAGAAAGATAAAAGCTTGTTTAACTTACTATAGTTGTATTTGTGAGGGAGCTTTTAAATTAGTATTTATAGTACAACGATGTCAAAAGACGGTGGAAAAAGCAACAGATAATTTATTAGAGGTGACAGAGATTTCAAAGGATTAATTTTAAAGTTTAAAATAATGTTTTAAAAGCAATCCATGATTTCTTTTACGATGGAAGCAAAGTTCAACTGGGGTGAGCAATATACCATTACATGAAATCGAATTGAAATAAAAATGCTGAAATAAATCAGTTGAAACATTCGTCTGACAACCAATTCTTATGAAAAATAATCTATCAAAACATGTCTACATTGTGGACATTAAAATACTCCAATTGCGGGACATATATCTACACACTGTATAAATCAATTTGTGTTCAACTTACGAAACGGACATGGTAAAAAATAAATATATTTGTACAGTTTAAGCTCGGTTCAGACTAGATGCGCCAATAGTTAAAGGCCTATTATACTACACAATATCAAGACACCCTTACCCTTACCAAGTGCGGTGTAATAAGCCTTAGGCACTTAAATCACATACAAGAGACCACGCCCACTCTGCAGTAAGAGCACTTAATAGTGTGTAGTGTAATAGACCTATTAGTCAGTAGCAAGTAATTTACTCACCATTGAATGTTTTAGTAACAGGAAAGTATCCGAATTTCGAATATTAATGAGTGACAATCATGTCGTCACTTATTACTCTCACTCAAAAAAAAATCCGATAAGTAATAAATATGAATCAAGATAATCTCGCCGATTGTTTAGTGGTGGGGGCCGTTACTAGACCCATAAATTAGAACCATGTCTATTTTGTCGACTAAATTACTCAACTAAATTTTTCTGTCCACAAACGCACTAAATTACTCTCTACTGGATTAAAATGCTAGCCTAGTCTGAACCGGCCTTATAATGTGAGAGGACATTTTATTTAAAATATGATTTATAGAACTCGGTTTTAATCTCAAATAAGGTTATATACGAACAATTTGCATTTTGGCAATTAGAATTTGTCTCTTGGACATAGTGAAGGATTGTTTTTCAATATTAATTTCATTTGAAATTTGAAATTGCGTTACTGTTTCGGTGACCGGTAAGTAATAGCTTCGGTATTGGGAATTGCAGGTCCGAATTTTGTTTGTAGCAGTACAAAGTATTTTTTTAAATCAAAGATGCAAGAATACGCTGAATTTAGGATTGAAATAATTATATCGGGTCAGTGAAAATTCTTAATTTACATATGTCTGCACTTAATTATTTTTTTATATTTTATAGTACCATATCTCGATATAAATCGATACAAATAAATAAATATATATGTATGTTTGAAATGTTGGTTTCCATTATATATTGATTGTGGAAAGGAAAAAGGACGCCTAGACTGAGCGAATTTTACTGGAGGCACAAAAAATTTTCATTTAACGATTTTGGGCCAAAATTAAAATGTTAAATAGATAGAACCTGGCAGGCATACTAAAACCGGTATTTTATTTACAATATACTTAAAAAGCTTCCAACTTAAGCCCTTTTGATAGAATGTGTATGGTTCGATGACAAGTGCTCACATGACATCTGCGCACATATTGAAGTGCTCACACTAACTAGTCATGTGAGCGCTTGTCATGCGAGCACTTGTCATGTGAGCACTTGTCATGTGTGCAGTTGTCTGGTTTTCAATGTGTATACATTGTGATTATCGAAAAAGTTATTTTGAAAATAATGAGGGTTACATCCACTGTCGATAAGAATTTACACACAGTGAATTTGTCATCTGCATAATTCAGATTATTATTTGGAATTTTCAATTTTTTAAGTGTATTCATTAAATATTAATAATATATTATTAATAATAAATAAATTAAATGCAGCATATCACAGTGTGAAGATATCTGCTTCAAAAGTACAGTATATGAATATCGGCAATGTGAAAACACTTTTTGACAGATTATTTTTTACGGGAATTGGTTCTTAGACATTAGCTAAACGCAATGCGCCTGTAGTCTAGTCCTGCATTTTTAGGTTTTTAAAATTCAGCACATCAAAGAGGGTATATGAACCTTTGCATTATGAAAACAATACATGGACTTAATCGATTTTCACGCGGTATATTGTGAATATTACTAAAAAAAATAATACGAGGTTGCTAATCAACAAAAACAAACAAAACTGAAACAAGGTTTCTTTGAATTTTATAAATTACCGACGAGTTGTTTGCTTTAATGTTTTTTTTAAATTTAGGTAAAAAAACTGAGGGGAATTTTTAATAAATACTTTTCATATATTTATTTTTATTGGGGTTATGTATTTCGAAACAATTATTTAAATTAGGGAACGATTAATTGGTAATCTTCAGCGTTATGTAAGCCTTTGCTACCTTCTTTCTGTCATCAACGTGATCGTCTTTGGCAGGTGGGCATCAAACAAAGCTCACCACATCAATCAAGAAAAGATGAGTTTCGCAAATTCGACAATATATATTGAAGAATAGAATGAATGCTTACATCCGTATGCTAAAGCTTTCCTGGCGTCGAATAAAAAGTCATATGTGAGCTTTTTTTATTTAGAAAACGACGTCGTAAAAAAATGTTTTGTTGCCAAGTGTTTCGAAGATACGTATGTCGAGAAATAAGCAGATAGATTCCACACCCAAAAAGCAAAAAACATGTTTTCGTAAGGATATATTTTTCCTGTACAACAACTGCATTACATGGGCTGATAAGTTTCTCGTATTGATAATATTTTAAATTTATTTTGCATTTTTTAAATTTACTTTCGACGTTATCTTTTTTTAGCTCTATGCTCCACTTTCGAAGTGGATATCTTCACATTGTGTTGATCCATATGCTCCGCTTTGGTAACGAACACGGTATAATAATCATATACCTAATTTAACGATTTTAAAACATCTCGAAATATATTGACTGCGGAAATAAAAATGACGCAACACTCAAATTTTCGAAATAGTTTTTATTCGATAATCTGGATGTATACAACTTTATACACGTTCCATCTAAAGCAAGTAAGCTGAAAATGCCAAATAAGTGTCTAAATTAAGCTTTTAAGTTTGAAAAAAAGATGACCTGTTAAATTTGCGACCAGGAAAAAAGGCTTCCAGCCAATCAATTTTACAGGTTTTTCTTAAATAACGTATTAAATTAATATCATATTGAGTAAATAAAATACCAGTTGTAGTCTTCATGGACGTTAACGTTGTTTCTATGTAATGTTTTGAATTTGACTCAAAATCATCAAATAAACTATTTTTGTGCATCTTGTAAAATTCATTTTATGTGGCTTACGTTCTTTTTTTTTCACAGTCGATATCTAATAGCTCGACTCAAAATAGGCATTTATTCTGACTATGACTTCAAAATTTGATGCGAATCTCTTTACCTGGAGCCATTTTTTTAATTCTTGAAACTGAAAATGATTGCTGAAGGCTAAATCAAGAGAAAATGGTAAATAAGTAAGCAATTTGAAGTGCAGTTTGTAAAGCTTGGACTTTACTGTACATGGTTAATGAGCAGGCACAATACTATGGAGAAACGTAATCTTTTTATTCGCTAAATTTGTCATTTTATTCATCTAACAATTCACAATAATACTCTTTATTCAACGTTTTTTCTTTCTCAATATAACTTATGACCAATATTCAATGCGTATTTTTAAATATGATGGCCATCACTTTTCTAGCTGTCTGGTAGGGATTTGGTCGTTTTGATCGACTTTGACCAGGTTCTATCCATCGTGCTGACTATCTTCTACACTCTGGTGGCGAAGTAGTAAATCTATGTCTCATCTGCTGTTATTAATCGTAGCCAGAAATCTTTTCTGCCGTTCTTTAACGTTCCTTAACCTATCATATTCCGGCTAATGAAAATTTATCTTTAAAAATAGCTTGAAGATTAGATTTTTATATTAAATTTATTTGTAAACAATTTATTGTAAATTTAAGATGTCATTTTGTTGACTTTTGGAATGAAAGTGAAGTTTGTATCAAGCCAACGACAAGATTTTTTGATTAGAAGAAATCTGTTTTATCGATTAATTTACTGCCATCTTTTGATGCAAATAAAATTTATAAAATGTTGCATGTATCACATTATTGTTGTATTTTACATAGAGGTTATTCCAGCAGTATGTATGCAGTAATATGATGAAAAATGGTGGTTCACTTTTATTACAAATAATGATATATTAAGCCTATTTAATATTTTTCACGAAACATAAAATTTAGCCCCATATCCAATTTATTTTAAACTCAATAGAAAAAGGAAAATTTCATTTTATCGTGAAATACCTGAACCATAACTAGTGAGGTAGAAAAGCCCATAGAGATTTTTAAAACGCAATTTAAAAAACACATAAAAAAGCTCGATGTGAGTAGATAAAAAAATAAAGCGAAGATGATAAAATGTAAAGTATATAGAATTCGTATCCAGTGCTGGAAATTGGATATAAAAATAATAAATAATGCTGGATTTTTTTATCATAAGTCACTTTTATTATGAATCATTTCACAAAACAGTGTTACTTTGGTAGTTAGTGATTTATGATAATTTTGAAAAAAAACATTTGGATTACTGGACATAAAGCAATTTTACATATATAACCAACTTTATCAAGTATAATATATGGACTTGTTTATAAGTATATTATTTTATTATGGTTATATGATTATTGGTTTGTCTCCTCGGTTAGCTTAGTTGGTAGCGTGCGCGACTAGCAATCCGAGGAATGCGAGTTCTGATTTTGATTTAATTTTAAAAATTTAAAAATGCCGGACTGGATGCCCATTAGGTTGAGCAATTGTCTGGCAAACGATTATCGTGAAAAATAATCTCTCAAAACGTCTTCACATTGCGGAGATCCATAAACTACACTTTCGGAGAGGATATCTACACACTGTGTAGATCCATATGCTCCAGTTTGGGAACGAATATGGTACAAAACAATATGATTTAATTATTCATGATTACTTTGTATGATCATGAAAATTATAAACTCGATTATGGTTGATACCGTAAGGGAAACATCTTCATGGTGCAGGGAATAAGTATTTGTTTATATTTTACAATAAAAGTTGTGAGTGTGAAGGTAAATTTATATTTACAGGATGATTATTATTTTATATTTTTAAGTAATACATCTGTCATTAGAGGCACAATAGAGTCTTGGGCGCATTTCGTAAAGGCCTATTACACTACACAATATGAGGTGCTCTTACTGCAGAGTGGGTGTGGTCGCTTGTATGTGATTTGTGCCTAAAGCTAATTACACCGCACTGAGTAAGGGTAAAGGTGCCTTGAAATTGTGTAGTGTAATAGGCCTTTTATAAGGCCATAAGTTTCTTGTTATTTTAATGTCACTGTAATAAATAATTATCTTGCTCGTTGACCGATATACAGTTCAAACAGTCAGTTTTTAAATGCATGAATTATGTACAATGTATATTTTTTAAACTATTCGAAAACAAAAAAAAAATGACGATCTTGTATCGTAGAAAGGAAAAGGGACGTAAGTCACACAGACCAAATTTTACAGAAAGCACGATGGACGTATATATAATGATTTTGGACCAAAGTCAAAATATTAAACATTAACAAACTTGGAATGCACGAAGACTTAATGTAATGTTTTATTTACCCAATCTGATATTAATTTAATAAGTAATTTGAGGAAAACAAAAACAAAAATCTTGTGGTTGAAGTCGTTTTCCACCAAACGCAGATTACATGGGCCCTTCATTTTTCAAACTTAAAAGCTAAGTTTAGAAATTTGTTCAGCATTTTCAGCTTACATATCTTTGATAAAATTTGTATTCAGTTTTATACGTTGTGATTATCGAAATGCAACTAGTTTGTTCGACCCAACTTTCTCTATCTAATCTAGTCTTGCATTTTCGGATTATTTAAATTCGGCAGATCTGTGAACTGAACCAGTATTCCCCGGATTACTAGACACGCACGCTAATATCTGCGCTATTGGGGACACAAGAATACTGATGGAGAGATACTAAACAAAAAACATAAAATCTAACTTAATACATTCATGTGCTACACGACTAGGTCATTGTATCAATCGATTGATATGTAAAACTAGGGTTGAAGAGTACAGCGTCAACTCTGCTTAATACAATTTTCGAAGCTATGTAAAATAATTTATTTTATTCATGAACGTAAATTTTTCGATACACAACCCGTCATAAATTATTAACGTATGTCGCTTCTGTTGTGGTAGGTTTTTTTATTCATAATCCACCTGCCAAAAACGTGTGATTTATTGGTCGATTTCCGTTAACCTTATTTTGTCGACGAAAATTATTATACACTGCGACTAGGGAGCACTTATGATTACCCTCAAAAATCGGGTAAACAATTACTTATCATTAATATACTAACTATGTATTTATACATACATATACGTCAATACTAATCTAAATATGTGTACTATTATGCACGCGAATATTCGATGTATATATTTAAAATTGGTACGTGGTACCACGCATGTTAAAATGTCACGAAATTGGTACCAATTTGTTTCGCAAATTTCTTTACGGAACAATCACACGATTCGAGCAAGTTTGATATCACTAATAAAGAAAAGATGAATTTATGTAAAACGTGTTTTTTTGGGCCGTAAAAGTTCGACTATGAAAAGAAAAAAGGATCCAACTTTCAGTTTTTTCAAAATAGTTTTTTTTCGATAATCACAATGTATACAAATTAACGCACGTTCTATTAAGAGGATGTAAGATGCAAGTGCAAGTTTGATAAAAGGATAGCCTGTAAAATTTTCTATCAGGAAAAAAGACTTCTACAACATTTTTTTATTGGGTTTTCTTAAATTTATATTAAATTTGACAAATAAAAACTTCAAAGGTTGTATCTATTTAATATATTGACGTTTGCCCATAATCATTCAATAGACATTTGTTGTGCCTTCTATAAAATATTGCAATCAAGTATCTCCTCGGTTAGCGTAGTTGGTAACGTGCGGGTCCAGCAATCCGGAGAGTGCCGATCCGATTCCCCGTCTGTCGAATTTAAAAAGATTAAAAAATGCCGGACTGGATGCCCATTGGGTTGTGTATTTGTCTGACAAACAATTCTCGTGAACAATAACCTGTCAAGACGTCTTCACATTGCGTAAATCCGGTTCCATGACAACTGCACACATGACAAGTGCTCACATGACATCTGCGCACACA
>JAGVSQ010013787.1:0-10926 GCA_022683975.1 Rhyacophila evoluta
ACGAGAATTGTTTGTCAGACAATTACTCAACCCAATGGGCATCCAGTCCTGAATTACAAATTATTGGTAGCTATATAATCTGTATTTAGATTTTTATTAAAAACTGCTCATCCAATATCCAAAGTAAATAAACTATTTCCTTTATCAAAAATTTTGATTATTTTTGTATTTCCATATCCTGCATCAACAGCCCCAATAATTTTAGCTACAAGCCACCACTGAACAAAAGAATATCAACGATTGTGACAACAATTATTATTATAATAATACTCGCTGTACCCGGCCACGCGTTGCTGTTGCTCGGTTTGATTAAAAATAATGGCGCTGATTTAAAAAAAAGCATATTTTTACTTGCCACAGGTGTGACTTTCAATGATGATTCAATACGATCAATATGAATTTCACAAATGATAGTTACTAATTTAATACTATAAATAGTTAGTTCAAATAGGATTTATTGGTAGTATGTTATATGTTTGCTCACTGCCCACATATAATGTAGCCTGAAGATGCTGAAAGGCGAAACTCGTCTCGAAACATATGAAAGTTTACCAGTTTTAATCAATTTAGAATTTAAAATCAATTTCCATCAAGCATCAACAGTCGAAAATATCTTTTATAAAAAGATAATTAATACGAAAACGAAGTAATTTGGATGCAATGATAATTATTAACAAATTTATTTTATGATTTCAATTGAATATAGTAGTGTAACTGTTTCATACAACACATTAGAAGCTTTTCTTTCCGTCTGCAGTCGGTTGCATTAAATGCATTTCAAGATAAAGTTTTGTTATAATTGATTTCTACGCTAAAAGCTCTGGCCAATAGTAAACCGGGAGCTTACAACGTGCTATAATCTTGATAAAGCAGCTGTCCGATTTTCTATATGAGTCCAAACACGTGAGCACTTTTAGACAACGACAAATATTACGACTTGTTGTCATTCACCCTTGGCATTGTTCTGTCGAATATTGGCAAATGTGCCAAGATCAAAACCAAATAGTTATAGCTCTCAACATTGAATTGGACCTTAAAAAAATAAGATTTGAATGACTCAAAATTTTTCTCACACCCAAACTAGCTATAAATCAAACTTATGTAACCATAATTTTCATAATGGTAATAAATAAACGCCATAATGGTTGAGCTTTTTATTTCCATACAGAAGTATATCGACTGTTTCTATAAACATATTTTTTGAAATAAAATACTTATCTAATATTTTTTTACACGGTAGCGTAGCTGATAGCGTGCTTGCCTAGCAATCCGGGGAATGCGGGCTTGATTACCTATCTGTCGGATTTTTTTAAATCTAAAAATACAGGACCGATGTTCATTAGGTTGATCAATTGTTTGACAAACAATTCTCGTGAAAAATAATCTCTCAATACGTCTTCACATTGCAGAGATCCATATCGTCGTATTACTGGCAAAAGACGTTAAAGTGAAAAAGTGAGTTTTGAAATAGTCCAGTTTTAATGTTTGAGGCTCTCTTTTAAATAGATTTTGTGAAAATTTCTTACGGTATAATGATTATAGTTTAAGAAATAGTCGTAAAGTCTATTTAGCAGAGTGACTCAAACATTAAAACTCGACTATTTCAGAACTCAATTTTTCACTTTAACGTCTTTTGCCAGTAATACGACGATATATTTTACTTTCAAAGTAGATATCTACACGCTGGTTAAACTTTTTGCATTCATACAGATAAATACATCGACTGTTTCTATAAACATATTTTTTAAATAAAATAATTATCTAATATCTCTCTCCTCGGTAGCATAATTGGTAAGATGCGTGCCTTGCAATCCAGGGAATACGAGTTCGATTCCATCTGCTAAATTTAAAAAATCCGAAAATTACAGAACCTAATGTTCATTAGCTTGATCAATTGTCTGACAAACAATTCTCGTGAAAAATAATCTCTCAATACGTCTTCACATTGCAGATATCTATATATTCTACTTTTGCAATGGATATCTGCACGTTGTGTAGATCCATATGCTCCACTTTGGTAGTGAGTATAGTATAAGAAGAAGAAGAAGAACATCTTGTGCTCAACTTTTTAGTTGCTGATTTTCCATTAATCGGGTTTTGTGGTATTCACAAGGATTGCTAAATTGGCCATATATCAATGTAATTTTTTGATACGCTGTAAGATATTTCGCAAATCGTTTAATTTCATGCATTTATTAAAATATCTTTTCTATTATTATCATTCATCAATCGTGGAAAAGAAAAAGTCCCCACAGTAATCTATCGATTACTCCAAGAATATCTATCACCAACAAGAACTTCAATATCTGCCAGATTTTTTCAACATCTTGTAGTTCCAGCTAATGCAATGCAATTGAAAAATTCAGTAGCTATCTTAAAATTCTCTTTAGCTTTAACTATCTCTACCGGCTTAGCTTTATTCTTGTATCGTAGTAACGAGTCATTGCTTGTTTCATTTTTTTTTTAATCTTTTAATTTCTAACAAAATTATACTACCATAACACCAGCGAATTAACGTTATTAATCTTATATTAATTAGATGATGAGATTAATTAAATAATGTTTACATCATTTCTAATTATAGATAACTATTTTTTTTATTGTTCATAGTTAGCATATTTACTTATACTAGATAAGGTAAGCTTGATCCGTTCCTATTTATAAAATTATTTGAGCTTATACCCGGAAAGTCGAGCCCACCCGACCGAGGCATAGCTGCGTCATCTATTGTGGAATTATGTGACATTGAATATGCTGATAACGCTATTAAACTTAATGTCTCTGGAAAGCCTGGTTCCTGCTGCCGGTGAGATTCCGGTGACCTGGAAGACCGTTGGGTACTATCCATAGGATGTACTCAACGGAACTAAAGGGTGCCGGTATGACCTGGGAGAATGCGAGGCAGCCAGGGGGAGACAGAAAATCCTGAAGACGTTACTTGGTGGAGATGACAAAGAAAAAAAAACTACAGATCTGTTGTAGCTATCCAGGATACTTTGGACAGATTGCAAAGCAACTCATCGTGCGTTAGCTTAAAAATAAATGAAAGGAAGACCAATGTGATGTGCAACCGCACCTGTTACGACCCGGATTGAGCTCTGACTAGCGAGGGGCAGACCATTAATCGGGTCAATAGTTTCAAATACCTTGGGACTCATCATAGGATGACAGTATGTATCAACAGCTCGCTATTTGCCTTGCGATGGCTGGAGCAACGTTCAATTCAATACTGGCTGTGTGGGTGGTGTGGTGGTACTCGGTCCGCACCAAGTATAAGTTGTTTGGTGCATACCGTACGGTAGTAAATCTTGGCACCAGATAAAAGCTCAAAAACCTTGTATTGAGCTTTGAGAACAGATACTAGCGTCAGATACTGGGAGGGGTGAAATGGTCTGGTTTTGTGGGGAACTCGGAGATAAGGGAGCGGACGGGACAACCCCTGTAGGTATCTAGCGGCGTTGGAATTGGCTGAG
Source organism: Rhyacophila evoluta (assembly GCA_022683975.1). Lineage (NCBI taxonomy): Eukaryota > Metazoa > Arthropoda > Insecta > Trichoptera > Rhyacophilidae > Rhyacophila > Rhyacophila evoluta. Next base: position 3,474 of record JAGVSQ010013787.1, read on the forward strand.
GCATATACTACGGCTAACTGCAGAGATCCTGATTTCTGTTTGTCTTTTCTACCCACCAGTAGGATTCCGTTGACTTGTGGGATTTCGGTGACCTGTTTATCGATGTACTCCATGGAACTAAAGGGCGCTGGTATGACCTGGGAGGATACGAGGCAGCTAGCAGGTGACGGATAATCCTGGAGACGTCACTTAGCGGATATGGCAGCGAGTGAAAAACTATAATATATAGTTATCGACCATTCACCAGTCACCTACCAGTAAAACACATAAAACAGATATGTATAATCCTTAGATATCATTCATGCGGATGCCTCAAGAGAGTCTGAACCAGACCTGCTTATTCTTTAAGCCGACCGGTTGGCGGCGTCCTAGAAAACCGCTAAATACCATATATAGAATATATTCGGCGGAGTTAAGGGATGACCTGACCGGGAGGACGCAAGAATACTGGCGGGCGACAGGGATTCTTGGAGGCGGCGCGTGGTGTCCACATGCTCTACTTAGGAAGCGAACATGGAAGATGAAGAAGATAACATTTGTAATAGTATATTTCTTAGACATCACACATTTTTTTTTCCATAATTGACAACACAGAGCTTAGATTTGTCCATTTCGTTAAGCAGGTGGCACGCTTTCATTTTCCTTGCAATTTGTTTAGCTTTTTCTTAAGGAAGTTACATGTTTTGAAAGGCTCATTCTATATTACTTTTTATAATTTTATTTTAATATCAGACTACCTTACGTATATTAAAATTTATAGTTTAGTTTATATTAAGGCAAATTTAAATGAATATCTTACAAATATTTATAATAATTGTAATATATATTATAAATATTATATATTACAATTATTATAAATATTTATAATATATATAATTGAATTTATATGAAGTTATATGTACTGAACATGATACAGAATATAAGACAATAAGAGAAATTAATACTAGTTGGATTTTCTAAAAGCCCTCTTAGAGATATGAAAATTATAAAGCTTTTATAGAAAAGCACTAAGCAAATTACTACTTGAATGTTATTTTATGATTTTTTCACCAAGCTTTTCTCGATTTTTAATTATGGTATTAAATGTTCCATTTACTCTTGTCATTATTAATTTATGTATGTTTTTATACTATGTTTGTTCTGAAAGTGGAGCATATAGATTTAGGCAGTATGAAGATATCGACCGTGAAAGTGAATTATATCCACTGTGGAAAGGGGAAAAAGGACGTAATCCGCATAAAACAAATTTGACAAGAGGCAAAGATGACGTTTATTTAATGGTTTTGAGCCAAAGTGCAAACATTACACAGGCAAAAGCTTGAAGTGCATGAAGGCTAAAACTGGTGCTTTGGTGAAAAAACAATGAAATTGATTAGGTGGGATCTTTTTTTCATCGTCGAAAATTTCACAAACCATCCACTTTTCAAAGATAAAAGCTACATTTAGTGATTCATTTTGCTTTTTCAGCTCATGTCCTTTTATTAGAACGTGTATTTAGTTGTATACATTCTGACTACCGAATAAAAGCTATTTTTAATATCGGAGGTTAAGCTATTTTCTTTTTCCACAGTCGATATGGATCTGCGTAAAGTGAAGACACATCTTGACATAGTGTGTTTTAATTAGAAATATTTGTGCTAGAGTTGTGTAACACAATGTGACATTTTTGGATTGTTTTAAATCTGGCAGTAAGAATCAAACCCGTATTACCTGGATTACAAGGCACGGATGTCACCCTTTGCCAAAAGACATCTCATATAAGTATATTAAATATTTAAAAATATCTTTTTGGATTTAAAGATTTATTTTGTATATATGAAAGAAATAAAAGATTTTCACAAGAATAGTGTATATGTATTTTTTTTTACAATAATCATATTACAAAAAAGAATATGTTTATGTTACTATCTCACCATGTTAATATTTAATTTTTGGAGAGTAAAAAGATGAATTTCAAATTAAAGTCGGACGAGTCACCAAGAAGAAGAAAAATAAACAATTAAACCTCAGAATACCCAGTAAAGTTTTCGATTTCATCTATCGTCAATCTTGAGGTAGTAGGTCTTTCAGGTGGTCTCGGAGGAAGTGGAGAAGGAGCTTTATGCTTAAGTTCCATTTCTCTGGACGAAACCAAAAGTGTACTAGTTTTACTAGTATCACAGATTCCACCACTTCTAAGTCGCTCCAAACGCCAATGAAGCAACTGAAAAGCGGTTGGCTCAACCGCTGAAACATAACTTGCGTCAACACTCCTCAAACTAAACATACTAGTATCGGACACACTTCTTCTAAAATACGTCTTCCTTGGATAAATTTTAGCTTTCTGACAGTTTTGAGTTTTTATCTCATCGATTTTTTTCATTTCTGACATGTCTCTAAATTTTGATGGAACGACAATGGCTTCTGCTGCTCTATGCTTGACTACCATAATTCTTTTACTTCCACGTAATAGAGAGGGATTTCTACGTACTAAAATATAAATAAAAGTTGCCCCAAGAAAACAAAAAATAGCATAGCCTAAACCCAATATGACCAGTGAAATTGTTTTATCTTCATTCACCAACCAAGTTTGTAGCTCCCATGGTTTTTGGACTTCGTGTGCTCTACAATTTAATGGTGACACTTTCTTTTCTGTCTCTTTTATCAAACAAAATATATACGTCTCTCCTACAATAAGATTGTGTACTTTTACAGACACATACAGCTCACTAACGCATCCTATAGAATTTAAGTTTTCTTTTGGATATGACAAGTCCAATTTGCCATCAAACCATATGACAATATCGTTTGGATTTACTGTATCATCCATATTAATTTGAACAGTACCAGTATCATCATCTGTTAAATTAAATATCGCACTTTGCATTGGAATATTAAAATATTGTAACGAAAGTAATCTTCTGTTTAAATGTATCTCGTATTCAAATGCGTTCACAGCTGCAATACATGATACTTCTATAGAATTCTCCGGAGGATCGGTTGGTAAAGGTGTAGACATAGCAGTCGATGTTGTATATTCTATTGTTGTCTCAGCCGGTTCTGTTGGTAAAAGTGTAGAAACAACTTCCGTTGTTGTAACTGTTGGCGTATGTCCTGTCGTTGTCTCTGCCGGTTCAGTTGGAATATTCGGACAAAACTCAACATCCATAAATAATTTATCTTTTGCTTCCACCGGAGTTTCACATACTGGATCACCTTGAACGGTGTCATTTATTTTTAATTGCTTAAGCCACTGAAGATCACATACACAGTCCCATTTGTTCTTTACAATATATAGATGATACCGCATTGCACTTTGTCTAAAAACTGAGCTATTCATTGTGACCAAAAGGTTATCGGCAAGATGCAGTTGTTCTAACTTAGTAAATTCAGCGAATGCTTTATCTCCAATTCGAGTGAGTTTATTGTCGTTTAGATACAACGAACGACACGTTGATAATCCAGATAAGGTTTCACTATTTATATAATCAGCCATGTTATTATATCGAAGATCTGCTGTTATTAAAGATTTGAAATCATTTTTTCCGGTAAAATTCGTAGGGTCAAATAAGTTTTCCGTTTGTTGAATAAGAAGAGTTTCCAATATGTTTGAAATATCTGTGGCTGCACCTGGCTCAATCTTTGATATACTGCATCCTTCTAAATTAAGTGTATTTAAACTTTTAAGGCCCTTGAATGTATCAGCTTTCATAATTTCAAATTTAATGAGCTTTAATGTGAGAATTTTCATATCCCTGAAAACTTCGGAATCAAAAGCTCCTGGTTGTACATTTTTAATGTTCCCACCTTGAATATGTAATTTTTTTATAGTGAATACTTTAGTAGTCAACCAATTTTTTCTTAAAGTTGAGTTTATAAAATTAGTGTCCATTAGTATGAGTTCGTCCAATTGATTTTCACATTTCATTGGATTAAATTTCTGAAAAAAATATGTCATCAGTCAAAAATGATTTTTTAAATACTGTTTCAAAAACGATAAATCTAGTTAACAGTGTGCATGACTTTTTTTTATTTTCCATGTTTCCTATATGACTCTCCCCAATGTGAATACATATCTCGACAGACTATTTTTTACGAAAATCGGTTGTAAGACAACCGAGGAGTGTGATTCCAAACTGAGTGTATTCCACTGTGCCAAAATTTAAAGGTAAAGATTTTGAAAAAGTACTTTTTGTATAGCTATTAAACAAAATCTTTTTCGAAAACATTGCATTATTATATTATCAAAAATAAAAACTTAAAATAAAATACATACTCTATGTACAAATTAAGCGCTAGAAAATTATCCTTCGGAGAAATTTGCAAGTCCAAGTCGCAATGGCCAATCGATCCGACAAATGGTCGAACTGACTTGAAAAGCTCTTTCCTTTCTACCGACATATGAGGACACTCCCAGAGGATGTGACTAGCATCATGCGTTTCGCTACATAAGCATGTAAAAGATTCAGATAGAGCTTGGAGGCAAAAACACCCTGACCGGTTAAGAACTAAGAACTCATAGCAAGCATAGCAATCCGGGGAATGCGAGTTCGTTTTCTCATCTGTCTGATTAAAACATTCAAAAAATCTAGGACTGGATGCACATTGGGTCGAGCAATTGTCTGATAAAGAATTCTTGTAAAAAATAATCTGTCAAGACGTCTTCAAATTTTAGAAATCTTTATACTACGCTATCGTTACATCGATATTGTAATTTGTAGATCCATATGCCCTATTTTGGGAGCGAACATGGTTGAAGAAAGAAGAAGATTGTTAATTGGTTAAATTGTAATACTCACATTAAATTCTTCTTCAAGTATAGCTGAAATATCGTCATTAATGTTCAGCTCTACACAAGCCAGTGAACAAATTGTATAGCTATCACATTTGGGTTCAAAGTCATCCGGCGGTAATTCCCGTAGCATCATTGTTTGCTGCTGGTATCGTGCGGTTGAAGATACTGTAGTGTGCTTAAAACCATCATCATCATCTAAAGTGTACGTTAACATCATCGCAAAAATAAATGCAAATCCCACAATGCATACCACACCCGATAGAATCTGATTCCATTTTCCGAACGATGACTTCTTGAGAGATAATCTGGAAAAACAAAGGGAATATATTTATTCAAATTTTCCAATAAGTCATTTCATAATTTTTTGCCCATTTACATCATGTGTTTTGTTGAACAGAATCCTGTTTTGAAGCTTTTTTATAATTATCTTCACTAAACAATCTCGCTTCGCAAAATAAGCTTGCTATAACAATAGAATAGAAATTGCTGGAGCAACTTTCAACTCCATGCGACATGTCTGGGAATATACAAGGTAAAAATCAAATGCCGCCTGTAAAATTCATGCATTTTGTCTCTTACAGTGCTGCTCTACAGTTGTGAAATGTAGCACTCAACAAAGGTCCAAAGTAACCGTATTCTAAGCCTTGAAAAAATGTGCCTGCAGCAGATTCTGAGGATTCAGTGGTATGACTTCGTTCAATTTGAGAAGATAGCAGAATGGACTACGCAGCCACTTATCACTGACAAAGTGAAGCTTGATCTAGGTCGACGACATATTCCGGATACCTCAAAAAAGTCTGACCTGACCTGCCTATTCTTCAAGCCAACCAGTTGTCGCCGTCGCGGAAGCCGTTAAATACTATCTATAGAATGTATTCGGCGGAGTTATTAGGTATGACCTGGGAGAACGCAATAATACTGGCCAACGACGAGTATTCTTGGAGGCGGCAAGTGGTGTTCATATGCATAAATTAGGGAACGGATATGGAAGAAGAAAGAAGAAAAATTGGTCCCCCGGTAGCGTAGAAGTGAGGGTGCGCGCTTCGCAATTTGGAGAGTGCGAGTTGGATTCCCACATCTGTCGAATTTTAAAATCCAAAAATGCAGGACTGGAATGTGCAAAAATGTAGGAATGTCCGTTCAGTTGAGCAATTATCTGACAAACAATTCTCATGAAAAACAATCAGTCAAGACGTCTCCACATTACAGAGATCCACAAACTCCACAAACTCCACATTTGGAATGAATATTTTCACAAGTACGCACAAATTTGTGAACGGAGCACTTTTAATGATACCATAATCTAGGTTAATTTGTGTATCATTTAATTGACACCTTTTTCCTCCATCAAACCTTCACTACGAGGATACCTCATGTTTATTTATAAATAACTTAACTGAATTGGGTATCGATAATTTACATTTAATTATAGTTTGTTTTAAATGGCCGTTATTCTGTTATTCTCTGGAATAGATGTTTGTTTATCTTACTTTATAAATCTCTTTAGAGCACAAATTTTTTTTATTTTCTTTAATTTGATACCATTATCTTTACTCGTATTTATAAATTTTAAAATATTTCTATCATTTTGACGGATGCCATCACTGTACTGTAAATGCTTTGATTTATAATTAGTAAGATTTCAAACATGTTAAATGAAACAATGATATAAAATTCACGTCATCTAGAATAACTGGGTAATGAAAATTTCAAATCGAAGAAAACTTGTCATCTATTTTAGACGGTAGTTTAAAAATTTTAGTGTAATATAAAATATTTAAATAATTTAAATTAAAAAAAAGATGAAACGAGGATTGCACAAATAATGTTAAAATAAAAGTTTTGACTTATTTATTATTTGAATATTGAATTAAATTATAAAATCGACTGTGGAAAGGAAAAGGACGTAATCCACATAGAACAAATTTAACAGGAGGAACAAAAAACGTTTATTTAATAATTTTACCAAAGTCAAAACATTACATAGGCACATCTTTGAAGTGCATGAAGACTAAAACTTATTTATTTATTCAATGTGATATTAATTTAATCAGTCATTTCATAAAAATCAATTAAATTGATTAGGTGGAACCTTTTTTCCTGGTTGGAAATTTCACACCAATTCGGCGTTTCCAGCTTAAATCCTTGAAACGTGTATTAAATTGTATATATTCAGGTAATCGAATATAAATTGTTGTAAAAAATCAAATGCTACGTCATTGTTTCTTTCCAGTCACATGTAAATCTACAATATATTAAAATAATCATTTTAATCCTAAATGCAGAATTGCCAGTATTCATGCCAATGCGGAGAGCAATGGTTATGTTCAACGAGATTGCCTCTAATATTGATATCTTCCATCTATGTGAGGGTGAGCTTATATGAATGCTATTATATACGTTATTAGAATAGGGTCTGTCTAATTTACTTGGTAAATCTCTTCTTCCTTCTACATTTATATATTGCTATTTTTTTATATTTTAATATATATTTAATATTTGTGTTATTATGGTGTGTATAAAGTGTCGTAATGTATTAAACCTATAATTTGCAATGTTACAATATATGTAAAATAAATAAATTAGAACATAGCAGATTAAAAACAGGATAAAATTTAAATTACTTAAAACTGGTATACTTCCATATGTGAGATCACTGTTAGCGACCCGGGTTTCGCC
>JAGVSQ010013788.1:0-10926 GCA_022683975.1 Rhyacophila evoluta
ACAGAAATATGATTAACATTAAATACATATATTATATATCGTACATGTTTATTAAATATACTTTTATAACATCGTTTCATGGTGAGTACTACTTATAATCCTACTTATTCTGACCTATTCAAGATGGGCTGTAAGTTTTCACTGCAATTTTATTTATTTGCTACACTTCATCAACCGTGTAAAATCAAAACCGTGTTGTAGAAATACCGTGGTGTTCGAGGATCGATACATAATACAGCTTAGTTACAATGATAATACTTTTTTATGGTATTCTGGACAGTACATCTTTTTATTTGATATTTTTCGTTATATTAAATAAAACACGTTCACGTTCAAATCACTTAATGAAAAACGTTAATAAAAAATAAAAATTAACATATTACTATGCTGCTTAATAAACGCTTAGTATAATATATTTTTTAGTGTGCTTTAAAAGTAAGTTTTATATCAAAAAATCTGGCTCGAAAAAAAAGTGGCAGAGCGGCGTCCTGGCCCGCCCTGGCCCCACTACACCACCGTGTGCATGTATGTAGAAAAAAAAATATAGTCAATTTAATTCAAATTATCATAAAAATATTGCTTTTACGGTATAAGTATATAGTTTATTCCATCATTTTCACATAAGCAAGTAACGAAAAACGAACGATTAAAAACAACTTATTGCTTTTAATTTAAAATCACGAATTTAATATTAATATTCTTTCAAACGACTATGCTCCACCGAAAAAATATTCTTTCACTCGTCCTTTCCTACCACATATCACCATTTGATTATATTTAATTACTTCTTCCCTTTTACAGCATTAGAGAGCACTTGACTGAAAAGTGCATCGTGTACCTCCTATAAAATATGGCCCTCCGAGCAAAAAACATGCATGAGTACCTTTTCTATGTGGCACTTCCGTAATATAATAATTCTACGACCAGGGTTTCTTATTAAAAGGGTCGCAAAATATTTGATATAGCTTGAACGATACACACACAGTATCGCAACATTGCAGAGCAGATAGACAATCATATTACGAGGATGACTCTTAGCACGTCGACCTCCGATAATGCTCCCATCAATGTCATATAAAAATGACAGCAATGGGTAAATTGCTTGACCAAATAAGTCTTCATTTTTTTGGGAAGTTACTCAAGCCGATCCAACAATCTGCTGGATTCATCAGGCCATCCAATTCAGCTAGAAAGAAGAGCGAATTGCTTTTTAAAAAAGTGTTGCGTCTTAAGGCGAGCGTGATGATCTCTTTACATAAATTGCTTGTCCAAATAAGTCTCTATTTTTTTTCAATTACCTTTTTTTCTCAATCTATTTCTTTTAATTTCCGCAAGCTTGAGTTCGTGGCAACCTGGGTCTTGGGTAATTTATATTTACTCACAGGACATCACCGTCGAATAAAGTAGATTGCTTTTCAATATCAGAGGCCCGGGATACGCCTGATTAAAACGGGGCGGGTGGATGGTGGGCACGTTAGGTAGCTATGATACAATATTTTGCGATTATGTTACTGCCTGTTTAAGGTCCGTCAAAATTTTGAAATATCAAGTTTAAAGCAATTTTTCATTCATTTCCCTTAGAACTCAGCATCATTGCTTAGGAGTGATAATTAAAATCATATTAAGTTGTTATAAGTGTAGATTTTAGTTGGTAACCAACTTATTAAAAAATGTTTTCACAGTATTTTTTTTACCATATTTGCTTTATAATAGAATCATAAGTATCTCTAAAAAGTGTAAATCCATATAGAATATAGATTGTCACATTGTAAAGACCTATTTTGAATTTATCTTTTGAGAATTAATTGTCAAACAATTTCTCAGTCCTGTCATGAATGTTTTTTTAATCTAGTGGCTACGGGAATCGAGCCCGCAATCTCCGCCTTCGAAGTGCTCACGCTAATCTATAGCTTACGGAGAAGACACAAGTTGTCATACCCATATATATATATATATTACACCATGTTTGGTCCCAGAGTGCAACATATGGATCTACACATCATGAAGATATCCACTGTGTACGAAGAGTATATATAGATTTCCGCAATTTGAAAACGCCTTGGCAGATTATTTTTCACGAGAATTGTTTGTCAGACAATTGCTTAACCCAATGGGCATCCAGTCCTGCATTTTGGGATTTTTAAAATTCGACAACTGGGGAATCGAACTCGCATTCCCCGCATTGCTAAACGCGCACGCTACCAAATACTCTACCGGGGAGACTCATATGTAAAAATATATGAGAACTAAAATTAATTATCAAGTTGCAAATTTAACTCTATCCTAGCAATAAATGTAACATAACTATTACTGAATCTATTTCCGCATTGAAAGACTTATATTAAAAAGTTATTTTCTAAGAATTACTAGTCAGCCAATTTTGGATTTTTTTAACCAAGTGGCTATGGGACTCGTTCTCGCAACATTTATCTATTGGCAGTTGGGAAGACTAAGTAATTCAATTAGATAAATGGATACAAGATTTTTCGTTAAAATATTTTACGACTCTTCCATTAAGAGTCTCTGCCTCTTCATCTAGGACTCTTTGCACTTTCAAAGCCCTGCGCTGCGCTAATTGCTATATCGTGTTAATTATCTGGTCTCGTGTGAGCGGACAGGAAGTACTGCAAAGTGGCCTGGGGATGAATACGCCCAGACATGTTGTGTGTCCTTTGGCGCGAAAACACATTTCAAAAAGAGACGGGAAGCGGAAGTATTTGATTTGAAACACGAGTGTCCTTTAATGACTGAAAAATTTGATGTTTCAGAGTTGTCACATTTTTAACAGTCTAATCCACTTTTTACATACTTTTAAATACCAAATTTTTTATCAGCATTAAATATAGTTTGAATTTCCAGCATTCTTCCTTTATTAATTTTTATTAACCCTTTCAGTGGTATTGACGTACATGTACGTCCGTGCGCCTTGTCGCCTTATTTTCAAAGCCATTCTTTTATTTTTCAATGAAATGTTAAAATTTCTTTTAAAATCAATAATTAATATGTTTACCAATGGTATGTAGAAGTTATTACAATATTATCGTATATTTTTAGGCTAGAAAAAAATACGTGAACATTAAGAAGAAAAAAGTTGACTTCAGCATTGAAAAATTCTTTTATATTCTTTCTATATTTATTATGATTTAAAAAAAACGAAAGATTATTTGTATTTCTGTTCACAGAAACACACTAAATGTCACATTAATCAGTCTTGTAGGTTCAAATTTGTTCTCAAGTGCTTCTTTGATTCCGAAATGGGAGCAGCCACGGGTAGTAATGTTATACACATTCTTACGAATTTGGAATAACTTTCCAGTTTATTTTGTTCATGTTTGGAAATAGAAGAGCATTGTTTATAAATTAACATATCCAATTCGATTGATTTTATGATATTGGTTGAATTGATGGCGTTGAAAGATTTTAATGCTTAAAACGTTTGTGCATCAAAAATTAACTAATTAATGAAAGAGTTAACAGTGTCATTAATTGCAGAACGGACTTCAAATGAGCGTTATTTTTAAAGAAAATTTTATCTCTGGATACGTTAAGTTACAAATTTAAATATTATTTGGATATCCAATATTATTTCTTTATTAATCTATGACTTATTTAATTCTATTATTGATGCTGAAACGGTGTTAAATCCACTTCTATAAGAGAAATTTAATAAATCCAGTAATATTTCCAAATAGTTACATAATATATACTTATTTATGTTATGAACCTTGTTAGTGGAGTAGGACTCGGTAGTACAGTGATTGGCAAATATTAAGCAACATTATATCAATAAATATTTGTTTATTAAACGTGTTATCAGAACTGTTGAAATTGTCAAGTGGAGGTATGTGAGCTATATTTATAATTTCTGACAGCCTTTGGTAATATGTACTTTAATTATGATAATCAAAATACCACTTTCAACTTTACTCTTCGCAATCGCATTTGTATGACCGTTATCTGCTAGTATATTATGGGCTCCAAGCTATAAAAGGTGAAAACCAAGTGCCACCTGTTTAATCCATATATTCTGTCAGTGCTGCTCTACGGTTGCGAAATAGGCCCAAAGCAACCGTATTCTAAGCTTTAAAAACAGGTGCCTGTAGCGAATTCTGGGGATACGGTGGTGACTTTGTTCGAAATGAGGAAATAAGAGAACGGACCATGCAGCCACTTATCACTGATAAAGTGAAGGTGCGACACTGACACATATTGCGGATGCCTCAAGAGAGTCTGAATCTGACCTAACTATTATTTAAATCGACCGGTTGTCGGCGTCCCGGAAAGCCGCTAAATACTATCTATAGATAGTATTGAATATGTGTATGTAATAGAAGTTATTAATTGTTTTGTGAGTGCTAAATTAAATTTTGGTTGTTTTGTGATTGAGTTTTTATTAATATTATATTAGTCTACCCATAAAACCTTGGAATTGGTTATATGTAGAGTATTTTTGTTCACAAATAAAAGAATATATCGATACAATACAATACAACAATAAATACGTACATTTATTGAAGGTGACATTATGATAATATTTCAAATTTAGAATAGGTGGGGTCAATAATTTATTTTGCTTAAGTAATCTCATATTTAAACTTCAAAGCTGAAAATGTTAAAACCACATGGAAGTTTTGTAGATATTATTTTTTGTAAATTGTTGGTATGCGGTTTAGAAAAAAATGCGATTACTTCTACTGGGTGTATATTTCTGATAGGGTGTCTTTGTCATATTAAAGTATTGATGTTTTCGAAGCATTATATGCAATATAATGCTTCAAACTCTCTCCCCGTTAGCGTAATTGGTAGCGTGGGCGCCTAGCAATTCGGGGAATACGGGCTCGATTCCCCATCTGCTGGATTTTTAAAAAAATCGAAAAATGCAGGATTGGATTCCTATTGGGTATTTATCTGACAAACAATTCTCGTGAAAAATAATCTGTATAGACGTCTTCTCATTGCAGAGATCCGTATACTCCTCTTTCGGGGTGGATATCTTCACACTGTGCAGATCCATATGTTCCGCGTTGGGAGCGACCATGGTATAAAAAAATGTGCAATAAAATGAAAAAAATCAAAATGTATTTTGGACGTCTTCTGCTTAACTACATACAATTATAATACATGAAGTGGTATGATTTTGTTCGAAATGAGAAGGTAAGAGAACGGACCATGCAGCCACTTATCACTGACAAAGTGAAGCTGTGACGCTGGACCTGGCTCGACCACATATTGCGGATGCCACAAGAAAGTCTGAACCAGACCTGCTTATCTTTTAAGCCGACCGGTCGTCGGCGTCCCGGAAGCCGCTAAATACTATCCATAGAATATATTCGGCGGAGTAACGCGGTGCAGGTATGATCTGGGAGGACGCAAGAATACTGGCGGGTGACAGGGATTCTCCGAGGCGGCACGTGGTGCCCATATGGTCCACTTAGGGAGCGAGCATGGAAGAATAAGAAGAGATCAAAAACACAATAATAGTAAAAACATGAAATATCTTGATTTAATAATACTTGTTTGTGTACCAGTAGGTTGGTAATCACTGCGTATGCGTTCATTGTAGAACATAGCCGCCGCTTTATCGGCCTCTTTGATTTATGTTCCCCATAACGGTTTGTGTAAAACTTGTTGTTAACGTGCAATTAGCATATAGTATTACAGGTGTTAATAGTTAGAGTTCACCTTTGCCAAGTGCTGTGTGGGTACACTGGACATTTGCGACCTACCAGTTATTTACTAGTCACCTGTGTATTCTACCAACCATAAATGCATTACGTACGAGTAATAGTGAATGTGGAGGTATTTAAATGTACCAGACTACGTATGACACATCGCTCTTTGAATGCATTAACGTCATAATCAGTGGCGGATCGCGTACAGGGACTTGCTTTTCCCTCCGAGTCTCCATGCCCACTATGCAGGCGTATACCGTGGCGTAAATAACGTGATCATAAGTGCCGTAAGTGTCCCAGGACTAGCTTCCCAATACCTTGGTTGGCGTGCACTAAAGTGTGCGTAATTTCTATTCTAACTATGTATTTTTTTATATAATGTTCGCTCCTAACGGGCAGTATATGGATTTACATAGTGTGAAGATATCTACCCGGAAGAGGAGTATATGGATCTCCGCAATGTGAATATGTTTTAACAGATTATTTTTCAATAGTCAATACTCAGCCGAATGGGCATCCACAGTCCTGCATTTTTTGAATTTTTAAAATCCGACAGATGGAGAATCGAACCGTGTTCCCCGGATTACTAGGCGCGCACGCTACCAACTACGCTACCGCGAAATGGTTTAAACTAATTATACCCTGTTAATATCTAGCTTTGTTGAGAAGAGACTTTCTCGTTCGCCGTAAGATTTTGCAAATTTTATAAAAGCTACAAAATTATCCTTCGTAGAAACAAAGTCACAGTGGTCAACCGGTTCGACGAATGGCCGAACCGGCTTTAGAAGTTCTTCCCTTTCAACCGAGATATGAGGTTAGTGTCCTCAGATCAGAGGATGTGATAATAATCATGAATTTAGCAATTATTGTAATATATCCTCTCTAGTCATGCGCGAACTAGTGCACGTTTTAAGAAGTACTTCCTGGGATACTTCTGGCACTTTGGTAAGTATCTCGCGTTCGTGAAGCCATAGCATACGCCTTCTCAACGAGTGGATGAAGGGGGATGGTGAAGAAATCAACTTGCTACTTATTTTTGACAGCTAAATTGATATTTTTAAGTATGTAAGCTACGTGGTCTAATTGATAATTCTGCCTTCCTAAAATTGGCCTGTACGTTTCTGATAACTACCTGAGAAATCGAGAACATCAGCAGGTTTTTATTCCTGAATGCAGAACTGTCCTGCCAGTAGTCATGCCAATGCGGAGAGTAATGGCGATGTTTAACGAGATTGCTTCGGTTATTGATATCTTCCACCTGTGTGAGGTGAAATTCGATGGATGCCATTGTATATATTTTTAGAATAGGATATGTCTAACTTGTTTGGTAGACACTTTCTCTTTCCTTTGGTAATTTTTCATATTCTCTCTCTATTTATTGATTTACTTAATGTTATTTTTATACTACTGCTTTCGATTTGTTCTCTTTTTAATACATTTTTGAAATTATTTTGTTATTCAATTATTCAAGTCGTATTCTGAATGTATTGAACTGATAATTTGTAATATTTTGAGATGTAGAAAAAATAAATAAAAATATATACATGACTAAATTATTATTACGCGATTAATTTCGCAATGAAATAATATTAAACTTTAATTATTAAATTCCTTTTTTTAATGAAAATGTATGAGTTATGATGTTATGGCTTTCAATTAACGATATTCATGCGATTATTTAATATCAGCTAATTTGCCATCAAAAACATTTGTAAAAAATATTTTAATTTTACACATATTTTTGTAAGTAAATTAAATTAAATTAAGTAAATAGTTGCAATAAACATTTAAAAAAATAGAATGCGGATTATTTGTATTTGTAATAGGTTTTGTTAAATATTAAAATATTTGATGATAATTAATATTAATTAAAACAGGTAGCACTCTCATCAATGTAATAATTTGAATATATATTATATTATTATAAAATTATTAATAAGCATCATTTTACAAATACATGCCTCGTTTATCGTCAACTTCAAGTGAATGCCAATTTGAAAACTCATGTGGCAGATGATTATAATCGAAAGTGATACAAGATAACTCATCAACCTTAAAATAATACACCGGACTACCTAATGTGCCCACCATCCACCCGCCCCGTCCTTATATCTGGTCTTAATCAGGCGTATCCCAGAGCTCTGATATCGAGAAGCGATCTACTTTATTTGACGGGAATGTCCCGGGAGTAAATATAAATAACCCACGCATTCAAGTTTGCTGAAGTTAAAAGAAGCAGAAAGAGAGAAAAAAAGGTGATGGTAAAAAAATGGGGACTTATTTGGTCAAGCAATTTATGTGAAGAGATCATCACGCTCGCTGTATGGCGCCGATTTTTGAATAGCAGTTCAATTCGCCTTTGTGTCCAACCAAGTCGGATGGCCTGATCCAACAGTTATTGGAACGACTTGAATAATTCTCCCCACTCTGTTCACACTCTTAAATAAAACGGACTCTCTTCTAAAATAAAAAAAACATTAAATTGACTAGTATAGGTAGAAGCCCTGTTTCATGTTCTCTAATTTCACCGACAGTCCTTTTTAAAAGCTTTTATTTCAAACTTAAAAGCTTAATCTATACACTAATTTGGCATTTTAAGCTTATATCGTTTTAGTGTAACGTGTATTAAATTGTATTCATTCTGATTATCGAATAAAATCTAATTGAAAAATTGATGGTTACGTTATTTTTTTTTCACTGTCAATATGTAAGCGATCAATGGAACTGCAATATGCAAAATGTGTGTGGTGGGTTTGAGGCTTAGTTATTGAGTAGAGTTAGGCAAAAAATATCATTTAATATTTAATCAATTTGGTCAAATAATATTTAATTATTATATTCAAAAGGCCATAAAATGGTATGAAATTCATTAACTTGGTATAACTTTCACCTTATTATAAAAATATTAATAAGTTCCCCACGGAACGCTATCCGCGCAATTTGGAAGTTAAATGGCGAATATATTTCTTGGAGAGGTATATCTTGACTTATTCTCCTATACACTTTAACATACAGGGTGTTCATAATGTATTATTCAATTATAAAATTACTTAATTTAATATTCAGGAAAAGATATGCAGACAAAATAAGGTTTTTATTATTTCTCCAAATGACTATATCTTGCCAAAACACTTACAGTTGGCTTGTATGTAACGCACACGAGCCAACTGCATTTAAAATCTGATAGATTTGGGAATCGAACCTGTACTCCCCGGATTACGAAGCGTACACAATAACTTCTGGCCACCGGGGAGAGTAAAAATATGTTAGTTATCACTGTTAAAACGTTTTCTCCCCGGCAGCATGGAGGTATGCGTGCGCGCCTTGCAATCCGGGCTTGATTCCCTCATCTGTTGGATTTAAAATATACAAAAATGCAGGACTGGATGCCTATTGGGTTGAAAAATTGTCTGACAAATAATTGTCGTAAAAATAATTTGTCAAGACTTCTTCTCATTACAGAGATCGCAGTGGTTATATTTACACTGTGTAGATCCATATGCTCCACTTTGGGAGCGTACATGTTGTAAGAAAAAAAAATTAAAACGTGACTGTCGATTTTGTTACGAGTTTTTTAGCAAAATTCCTTGCTTAGAGTAAGTGATATAAATTTCATTATGGGTAATCAGAGTGACAATCATGCATAGTGGATGTAGCCCCGATTTCTTTCGAAGAGTTCTTTTCGTTATATTTCTTGTAAGTTAGCTTTTATAGAGTATCAGTCGCATTTGAGGCACCCTGTGTTTATATTTTAAGAGGCATATCTTGCACCGCACCCCAGTTCTCTCATAACTCAGCGGGCGCTCAGTTAAAACGTCTTTATTAATCTCGCGAGAGAAATCTTTCTTCGGGCGTAACTCTTTAACACGCCAGAACCCGCGTCTCTCTCCTCCTCCTAATAAACCAGATAAACTGTAAGCTCGGCAATTTTTCTCATAGCTACGACACTCGCCAAGATTCTTGATACAAAGCTATTTAGACTTTGAATTTAGTAAATTACACGTCGCTTATGTGGCCGATTGGCAAGCTTGCACGAAGGAAAACGTGGATTCAAATACCGCAACATTGATTTATAAATTTAAATGATACAGGAAAAAATTTACATATAATGAATCAATACGAATCTTGATACTATGAAGGTCGATGAGCTTTAAGCTCGGAGAGGTCATAGCTTAAAAAAATCAATTTTCCCTCTAAATAGAAGTATATTCAGTATGTTATTGTCTAGATCAGTGATTATTAAAGTGGAAGAAGCGACGAAATATGTATTGAAGATAAGTTAATACTTTGTATTGGTATTAAAAATAAATTTGCTGTTAATCAAAGTTATGCGGTTCAATGCAATTAAGCAAAAGAAATTAATTACTTCTGAATTTAAATTAAGCTCCCTACTCCGAAAGGTTTTTCTACACCTATCCATTCTTCGGATTGGGGAAGTCCTTTAAATTTTTTTTAGAAATACTGGTCTATATTATGACAATTGATAGTTGGTTAGTTAAAAAATGTTTATTTCAAATCTGTATGTATAATATATAAAATCTTGATGTTATTTTTACAGCAATAGGATTCAAGCAAATGACCTCTAAGTTCAAACGATTATAAGCACACATTATCTATCTGGCCACTAAGACAGTAATTTATTATCTATGTTTATTTAGTTTACTAATTCTTAAAGTTATTTTTTGTTGAAATAACGTTATTTCAATAAATATGTATAAATAAAATTTTGATATACCAGGTACTGATATCGAATATGTGTAAATGACATGTGACAATCAGTAATATATTTGATTTTATGATACAAATGGTTTTATTAAGCTTTATAAAAACCATAGAACTTAGAAAAATATTTGTCTCTTTCTTTTTTTAAACTTTACTACTACAATTTAGCAAAACTATTTCTTTCAATTTCAGCACACTTGAATGCGTGGTAACCTAAGTCTCGGGTAGTTTATCGGGACATTCCCGTTAAGTGAAGAAGATCGCTTCTCGATACCAGAGCTCCGGGATACGTCTGATTAAAATAAGTTGTAAGGACGGGGCGGGACATTAGATAGGTACCATACACAAGATATATTTGGCAAGAGTTGAGACATTATAAATGACTTGGTAACATAGAAAGAGACTGGAGAGTGACAGAAAATTCTGGAGATACCATCGATTGGTCATATACTCCTTTTTTTTTACACCATGTCCGCTCCCAAAGTGGAGCATATAGATCTACACAGTGTGAAGAAATCCACTCCGAAAGTGG
>JAGVSQ010013789.1:0-10925 GCA_022683975.1 Rhyacophila evoluta
GTATGGATACTATCCATGGCTTTATCCAACTGCTTTCATTTTGGACATGCTTTCTAATTGTGGCTTAAAACCTGAATATGTATTTGGCGTTGCATTTTTTTCGACTTAGGCGTGATCTTATTGATAAATCTGCCCCTCTTGCTAATATTGTATGTCCCTGATAACTACCTAAGAATTCGAGAACATCAACTGTATTTCATTCCTAAATGCTGGACTATCCTCCCAGTAGTCATTGCCAATCCGGAGAACAATCGTGATGTTTAACGAGATTGCCTCGGATATTGATATCTTCCACCTAGGTGCTATTATATACATTATCAGAATAGGATCTGCCTAACTTACTTGATAGACACTCTCTTTTTCGTTATACTTATATATATAATTCTTTTTATATATTTTTGATATTTTCGTTATAACCATATGTATAAAATAAACAATCAAAAGAGCTTCACCCCTCACTATAAAAGTTGTTTCCAAGTCTTTATTTTTATATTTATAAAATTACTTTAATTCAAAAAATAACTTAGATTTAAAAATTCTCATTTAATTGAGGAATTAGTGAAGGTATTATTATTTTCGGGTCAGTGATTGCAAAAGGTTGACGTTATTAATGAACAGCGATATTAACCTATGGGTCTTGGCGCAAAATTGGGTCGCTTCGCATATTTAATGCGTCGCAAAATATTCTGAAGATAAAAATATTGTTCAAATAACAAAAATAAATATTTGATGTAGTCTCAAAACTTATCTAAAACCAATATTCATTTTAATAATATTTAATTTTGTTACCAATACTGTAGTTTTTATTATTAAAATGATTTTGTCTACGTGTTATTTTATCCTCATTGTTTTCTGGGTCGCAAAATCGAAACCATTTCCCTAATTTGTATAAAATATATTAATATTTCATTGATCATTTCGTATTATTTTTCTGTCATTTAAGGGTGCGTCCAGGTTGAGCAATGAATAAGCGAACGAAGGTTTATTTTGTACAGTTTTAAGCCTTCGTTCGGTTGTTTTTGGCCCAGCCTGGACTATGCCTAAGATTTTAGCCCCGTAGTTAGTTAGTTATCTGTGTACAATTTCGTTATATTATCGACTTGGTTTATCGAATATTCATGGTGCGTATTTAAAAACAAAACGTGTTTTCAATTAATTAGATAATTTATACAATACACTCTAATTTTATTCTCCCATAATACACAGCAAGTATATGGTTTAAAAAAATAGCTCAGATAACGAATGAAATTTGTTTTTCATCTCCTGAGCGACATTTGATCAATTCAACAAACCAAACATGACGTTGTTATAACAACACCCGAATCTGCGTACCCGAATTTAAAATATTACGATCGCTAGTAAGTAGAATGCCATGAGAATTTCTCGTTTGTGCGTCATTTTGAGTTTCATCTCGCGTGTGACGGTCGCTCTTGGACTCCAGCAAATTTGACGTTATCAGCTGTTATTTTTCTACTCCTTAAATGATGTCTCACAAGAGGAAAACGTTGTCGATCGCACGTAAAAATGACATACTCCAGAAAGTGGATAATCACGTCGGCACACGCGTTTCACTCGCAAGGGAGTTGGGTATACCAATCACAACGTTAAATTCGATAATAGAAAAACGGGAAATGATAGCAAAAAGTGCAATAAAATGTGGCCAGACAGCGGCAAGTCGTAAATATCTCAAGATATCGAAGTATGCGGAAATGGAGGAGATACTTAATGAATGGCTGATCAAAGCCAAGTCCAATAATATACCCATCAACGGTGTTCTTGTACGTAGAGAAGCTTTAAAAATCGCAAATCGACTCAAAATTAAAGGTTTCACAGCATCAAACGGTTGGATATATCGTTTTAAGAAGCAGTACGGAGCAGTTTATGGATCTAAAGAAGAAGGAACCAATAAAGAGGTAAATTAGACAAAACCTTATGTTGATGCATGTTTATGTTTTAGTGAAGACTTCTGTGTGGGGCCAGTTTTTTTAACAGTCGGCCACAATCACTGATGGCGATTATAAAACTGTGGCTGCTACAGTTTTGTTCAAAGAATACTCCAGCGAGAAATGCCACCATTTTTAGCTATCAATAAAATAATAATTGAGTTATTCTGACACACACTACTATTATTTTACTAATCGTATGCCAAAACTTGTGCGTAACCCTTTCGTTTAAAAAAGTATTTAAAATAATTTAAGTACTATAACAGAAAGAACATTTTTTGAAGAGGAAATCTAATTAAATGTGGTATCATTTGTTGTATGTATACTGGGATGATCTGCTTGCTGTATATTTTTTTTAAATTAATTCAAAAACCGAAAAATCACGAACATCGACGTAGAAATGAAATAATTTTGTATACTGAATCCGCCATGAAAGTTTACTGTGAAAATATACGATCCGCGCAGTGTCCAATTTGATTTGATGCATTTATTTTCTTTTAGTACGAAACGTGGTTGACTTAAAACGAAAAGATCGGATACTTTTTTGTACACGATGGTAGCAAATATTCAGTTAGAATATAACGTTTGTCGCACACCAATCGTACGCTTTTAAGCAAATAGCTATACCCTCGGCGGTAGACAAAAAAATCAGTTACAGTCGATTCCTATAGTGGGCGACACGTGTTAAGCGGAGAATTTCGTGTTAACCAAAAAAAAAACCGTTTCTCGTTATAATCATGGAAAAATCGGCGCGTAAGCAGAGTGCCATATCCCTTAAGGTTAAAATGGAGTTGTTGAAAGAAGTGGACGCAAAAGTTTCTTCAAAAAAAGACATTTGCAAGAAATACAGAATTGCCAACTCTACACTGTCGACGATAATAAAAAACAGAGTTCACATCACTGGCATGTTTGAGCGCAGCGTGTTCGATCCTGACAGGAAGCGAATGAGAACACCCAAATACGACGGGCTGGAAACCGCGTTAAAAAATTGGTTAAAAGAAACCAAGTCACAGAACTTGCCAATATCTTCGTCATTGATACTGAAAAAGGCAAGCGAGTTTAGCGTTCAAATGGGGCTTAATTTCACAGCGAATTCGGGATGGGTGGACCGCTTTAAGAGACGAAATGGAATCGACTTGAATAGCAATTGTGGAGACCAAAACCAAACAGCACAGAGTACTAGCTCTGATCCATCGCACTTTATAGGAATTGTGAGTTGTTTTTTTATTTAATTCTTTTAACACGAATTTCTTTTCAATAACCTAAGCCAACGAAAGGAAAACTTGTAAAATTCAAGGCCTTATCGCAAAGATGACGCACGTGTGTAATTAATGGATGGCTGGATAGATATAAAAAATAGTGACATTTCGTATAATAAAACCGTTCAGTGTAAACTTTGGTTTTCTCTCGTTAGCAATTAATATGAAATCTAGTTGCCATAAATGATTTCAAAAACCTAATATTACGTTTGATATTTCATTGACAGTTATATTTAATTGATCAATAAGTATTGATTACACTTTTATGTGCATCATTCTATTAACTATATTTACGAACTTAGCATATCATCGTGTAATTTTTAGATTTTGATTGCTAAATTAATTATGTACATATGACTAATGGCAGGCGGCCTACACGAAGGACTTCAAAATAGTGAGTGAACCCAAACGTGAAAGGGTTAAAAAAATGGCAACAGTGTAAGAAGTACGACGCATTGTGTGTACATTTACAACACTGGTTAAATTTGCTTTCATAACAAATACAAATATTTGATGAATGTTGCATTAATTTTCTCTGGTTCCCTTATGGAGTCTTAACATCATATAACTATAAGAAATTATCAAGATTAGAGAGAAATTATAGGACATGTCGAATTTTAACTTGTTATAATAGATCGAATATTACAAAAGAATATTGCTTAGTCATTAATGAATGCCCGGTTCAGGCACTCCCTAATGAGGGGTACATTTCCAAAGTGAACATGCCAAAATTTAACGATGAACATTTCTTTTATATAAATAAACCATGTAGCGTGTTTTAAATTGATTTTTATCCTGTTTTATACGTTTAGGCCAGTTTTGCTGGGAAACAGAAAAGTACGAAAACGAATATTCAGGGTAAAGGTTTCATTTTATTAATCGGTTTAAGTATGGCCCAGTATGATTATCCTAAGTTTCCCCCCTCCGCCAAGGTAAGCTTAATTAGCTAAGTAGATAAAAGTAGCGCAAAGTGGGGGCGTTTTTCAGTTTTTACAAAATAATTCAAAAACGACGAATCAAATTAAAAAGTTGTCTAGGAATAAGTTATAGAACGTAAAATGAGTATCAATACGATGTATTTTGGTGCAGTAGTATAAGTACCAGCTCACTTCAAAGTTATCAAAATTCTTCAACTTCCTACGTTCGACGAAGAAAACATTCGTTATGAATTATTAATCAATTATTGATTTACTTTCGATCGTTTGTTTCTCTTTCCATTTCTTTGGATTCATTTGAATTGTCTTCTTCGTCATTCAACTGAAGCATCTCTTCATCGATGTCATAATCGCCTCCTGTAGTAGTTAGTCACTACTTGCAAAAATACTTGTTCAAATGGTCTGTTTTAAATTTTGGCATAATGGAATAACTTCAATTTGAAAATATACCCCTGATATTAGCGAGTACCAAAAACGGTTGTCGTTTTTATTACTGTTCTATAACTACGGTTAGTTAATGTATTCTGAAAAATCGGTCACAACGTATTTTGTCGTTATATAAACATCTAGAATACGTACATCTAAAAAAATAATTTCTTTATCCGATTTGCGATGTGGAAATGTATTCCGAGTGAAGAATTCATTCGCAGTTGTATGCTTGAACATTTTTTAAAAGAGGAATCGGCAACTACTGCAACTAAAAACATCTGTAAACTGTTCGGTGAAGTGTTGGATGTTCGCAAATGTCAGAGATGGTTCAAAAAATTTCGGTCGGGAATTTTGATCGGATTGTCCAGGAAGTGGACGGCCGAAGAAGGTGGATATTGACATTTTGACAGCGGAAATTGAAGCGCATCCGACTTTTTCGATCGAAAAAATTGCTAACAAATTAGGATACTCGTGGTCAAGTGTGCAGGAGCATATTAAAAGAATCGGAAAGGTGTGGAAGCAGGGAAAGTGGATACCTCAGGAGCCGGACGAAGAGAACATGAATGATCCGGTAAATTCACGAGGATATCTTTTTATTATTATTATATGATCAGAGTTGAGAGATGAGTTCTGAATTCGATCGAAAACAAATGTTTTTGCAGCACGACAATGCGCAAATTTGTCATTAAGAAAGATAAAATTAATAGGATTGACATCCATCGTAATCTACAGTTCAAGCACCATCCAATTTTAATCTGCTTAGATAGCTACAGCATTTAAAAGTGCTGATCCGAGTATAGGAAAAAAAGTAGCAAATTGAAGTTTTATTGTAGACGATCACGAATATGAAAAAATCTCAATTTCGCAAAACTGTGGATTTGAACTACATCCAGAATTTTATGAACGATACTTGCAACTCATCAGAAAGATGGGAAAGGGCTTGTATTTAACGGATGTAATCATACTGTTAATAAATACATGTTTTTATGCGATTTTTTTAATGCTGGTTATTAAAACTGGTGAAGGCTCAGAATATTTTGTTTATAGTTTGAGAGTATTTTTCTTTTTTAGAGTGAAAACTATTTTTCGAATTGGGTACATAATATCGAAATATTGGTTTCAGTTATAAAACATATTATTTTAATGATGAAATTAACACATTTGAAGTATTTTCTCGACACGTCTTCGCTTTGCATTTGTATTTATATACGTATAAATAATAAATAATTAACGAAATTTTAAAATTCGTCTTTATAACATATCGTTATTTATATTAAATTATTATGTTCTTCGGTAGCGTAGGGGTTATCGTGTAAGCCTCACTATCCGGAGAATGCGAGTTTAATTCTCACAGCTATTGGATTTTTTAAAATGCAAAAATGCATAACTGAATTGAGCTGACAAATAATTATCATGAAAAATAATCTGTCAAGGCATGTCTTCACATTACACTCCACTTTCCGAGTAGTTATCTTCACACTGTGCAGATCCATATGCTCCACTTTCGAAACGAACACCATGTAATAAACAGATATTGAAAGCATCAACATTATAAACAATATGCCATTTGACATTCTTAATATTTTTAAAACCCCTAATTTTTTTTTAATTATTATTTCTGTTTCTACATATTCATATACTTATCGTTGTGCATACTAGATATGCGCTAATCGATTTCTCACGTGGGATTAAAAAAATTAATCATTTATGTAGTAATTTCACTAGTGTTTACTTATATCAAATAATTTTTCGTTTATTTTAATTTTTCGTGACCAATGATAAATGCCGTATTTGTGAATAATAACATTTGTTCTATACGGAATATGACAAAATTGTAATGATAAAACTAATTTACGGAACATAACATTTTGGAAAATTGCGAATGAATAGAATTTTAAATGATTTTTACTAAAATTAACTGATAAAGCTGAAAATCATTTCAATATTTCACGATAATTCATATAATTTTGTGCAATTCATGTGGAAAAAAATATAACTAGATGCACTATGACGTATATTGGAAATTGATTAAATTTACCGATTTATGTAGATTGAAACATGTTTTTAAAAGATTTTTTCTACATTGAAACAAACACTTGGTAATACATTTTTTTTAAGATTTATAGTCAAATAAGACTATGTAATAGAATACGACTCCGATATTCATAATTAAATCAACATAGTTTTGAGTAATATTTAAAAAAACCAAACTATAACAATAACAAATAGAATTTCAATTGATGCTACTAAAATTTCATAAAAAATCACTAGTTTAAACGAATTCTAAAAAAATTACGCGAATTTCTTTAAAAAAACTTTTTTTTATATTCAACCGGACATACGCGAAAATATTTTTGATTTTTACTAAAATTGATGGATGACACTAAACAAATTTTAATATATGACAATAGTTTGTTGAAAAATTGTTAGATTTACAACAATTCAAACTTTTAATAGAGCACCCACCTGTTTTTTTACAGCATATTAACATATCAAACAAATCAACATTCTTAGGTTGTTTTATCAATATTAACGTCCTATATTTGTAAAAACTATTGATAAAGTGGAATTTACTAACTTTTTCTACGAACAGGAAGTTTGACACGTAACTTCTAACGCACTTTTTCGACTAAATATCGAATCAAAAACACATTGATCACTATTGGGAGATGTTTTTATACGTATTTTGATAGTTTCGAACAGAATACATTGAAAAATATAAGTTTTTTGACAAAATATTTTACACGTATTTCGCACGTTTTTCATTTGGAGCAAGGATTTAATGAATGATTGCGGTAAATAGCTTTCGACGGGGGTCTAGATCTATCGTTTTGTGAAGATTTGAGACGAAAATAAGACATTTTTACGTGAAGTTACGAATGAATTGTTGGTTTACGGATATGAGCAGGCGACACTTACACAAAAAACACAATCCAACATCAAAATACACCTTCTGAAATCAAAAACACCGTCTCGGAACAATCACACACCTAATATTTCACTAAAAAAACGTATTTAAAGTTATTTCAAGAGTCCATTGAACTGTTCCAGTTGAAATTTACGTGGAGTAAAATTATACGACAGGCAACGTTGTATAGTCAACATATACATGGTTGCAGTAAGAGGAGAGGGGAAGCGGTCGGGCGAGTCCAAAGCGGCCACCGGGGGGCGTTCGCGTCAGAGCGAGACAGCATCACCCCAAATACTCACGATGACCTACACAGACACATTCCTACCTACACATAAGCACGCCTGTATAAACAGCGCGCATAAGACTCGGCTCACACTCGACAATTTTACGGCACGTAGTTTATTTTAACAATATCATCATCATTTGTTCATTTATGATATGATGAAAGTAACTAACACAAGTTTTAACTGAATATGGCTTTAAAATCCCCTCTTGTTGAATCATGCATGTCCTATATTAATGTGACAACTCAAAATTATATAAATATAAAAAAAGTACCTAGAAAATTTGACCATACATTGGGCTTGGAGACCTATGCTGCAAAACATTAAATAACACTCTGCTGTTTTATGTACAGATCTGTCAAATGTGTGTTTTTCGTATGCAACTCTAGAAATAAATCGTTTAAGCATTTTGTCTTCAAAATAAATATCAAAATAATCAGTTTGTTCACACTCCTGTAAAATTCTCAAAACTGGAATCAGCAAATTGGCAAAGCCAGAGTAGACATTTTTTTTGCTATCAAAAGTTAACTTTTAAATGTCACCTCATTTTGAGACACGCTTTACTATAAACACTTAATTTTTTCACACCAGCAATGTAGATATGTACCATGGCATAACAACGTGGGCGCTTTTCAAACTGTTAGCAGGGTCCCAGGAACAGCTTCCCGAAAACTTGGTTGGAATATTCACTTGGGCATACGTAATACCTATTCTTACTTATTCATCTTAATGTAGAGCAACGTTGAGAATGCCGCATTTTTAAGCTAGAAAATAACATTCGAAGAAACCTGGACTGACATTTGAGCGAGCGCTGTTGACCTAGTAGGTTTTATACTCATAAGTAATTGTTTATTATTTCTCTTAGTGGAATAATGAAACTGTAAAGACATTGCTTTTTTGTAAATTCGTATCGTCTATTCATAGTCATATCGAACTTCTGAAACATAATATTTAAAATATACATATACGTATATACGTATTTAGTCTCCCCGGTAGCGTAGTTGGTAGCGTGCGCGCCTTACAATCTGGGGAATGCGTGTTCGAATCCCCATCTGTCGGATTTTAAAAATCTGAGAATGCAGGACTGGTCGCCCATTAGGTTGATTAGTTGTCTAAATAAATTCTCGTGAAAAACAATCTGTCAAGTCGTCTTCACATTTTGGAGATCCTTATACACCTCTTTCGGAGTGGATATCTTCACACTGTGTAGATACATATGCTCCATGTTGGGAGCGAACATGGTATAAAAATATGTATATATTTATATATACAGTGGAAGTCTGTTATTATAATCACGGATAATGTTATCAAGCAGCTATTGTTATCGCAATCAGTCGCTTTCAAACCACATCATACAAAATTACTTTTAAATAATACGCTTATCAATTCGAATAATTAAACTTGCCACTATACAGCAGTTCTCAAGTTTCCCTGCAGATGGCGGCCGGCTCAACGTTGTGTGTATACACATACAAAATGTAGTGACAATAATCAGTGCATAATTGTTAATTGTTGACGAAAAACGTGTTTATAGGCCATTACATACATTGTGGTCAGTGTGTGTATCCTATTAAAATCTATGTGATATATTGAGCTTATTATGAGACTTATAAGACTATACATTTAAAGTGCATTGAAGATATCCTTTATAATCATGACAGAAGAAAAGAAAAAACGTATAGATCTGTCACTTCAAGAAAAGCGTACAATTTTAGGACGTTACGATAAGTTGCCGAAAATGAGTCAACGAAATGCGGCTGCTTATTTAAAAATTTCACAACCACTCCTGTGTAAAATCTTAAAAAACAGATCAAACATAGAAACTGCTCAAATTTCCAACCAGAACATGGATCGAAAGAGAGAACGGTCTGGGAAAGATTATCAAGTTGATTCGGCTTTAAAAAATTGGTTTTGCAACGTTCGCGAAAAGAATGCACCGGTTAATGGAGTAATTATGTGTCAAAAGGCAGAAGAACTTGCAAAATCTATGGGCAAAGAAGATTTCGTTGCAACCGATGGATGGTTCAACAGATGGAAAAGGCGGGAGAATATTGTTTTTAAACGTCTTCATGGCGAAGAAACAAGTGCTGATCTCTTAGCTGCTAATAATGTACATGAAAAATTCTTTAACTTAATATAATATACCAATAAATCCTTGTATTAAATATCAAATCTAGAATATAAGAAATATGATTATCATATTCACGTCCGTTTACTATCATACAACTTAATTATTTCATATTTATTTACCTGACAAACCGTGTAGCACTAACAGATTGCACTTGTTAACTGGATCTTTGTCTTTTCTTCGGTTATGTAATCAACAATTTCTTTCATTTTTCTAATCGAGATTTTCCAGACAAAATAAAATTACGTTTGGAATCGGTACCATACCGATGCTAGTTGCCATTGTTTTTTTATTAGATACATAAATTTCTCTCGACACAATAATATTCCGGTGATCCCATACTTATTTCATATTTTTTTAAGCTCTCGTTAGTCAGCAATCGTGTTGATTATAATTTTAATTTATTCATTGGAAGTTTCATATGAAATTGGAATTATTTTAGACATATAATATTAATAAAAAATACTTATGTACGCTTCTGCTGTTGCTGTTAAATAAGTATGCGGTGTGCGTCTCGCCTAAGCACGGATAATAAGATACAGCAACGCCTCCTATAGTCCGGATTCGAACATTTTAGTTTCATAACAGTCCAGAATTTAAAATTAATATTTTTCAAAATAGACACGTGCAAAAAAATCACACAACCTGTCCTTAACTTGTATTAAATATACGATAATTCTCTACTCTACCCCATTTAACACGCATTTAGTAAACAACTAGCTCCATGATACAGTGAAATGATTTATTGTCTATATACTAGTTTCAAAAGCAGCATGAAACTCGATGCGCGTAGTTTTAGTATTGTGCCTCGCATTACACGCACGACGTTCAATAGTCGAACTCCGTGCTATAGTGAAATTAGTTTTGATATAATATCGGCCCGTATTATAAGCCCTTGATGCCAGTAATCTACATCGATGTACACGCCTGCGATTGAGTATATGTCTAGAGCCACGCAAACTGATTTTGGACAATTTTCATATCCGTTTAAATGATAGAAGCGGAATCGTCATGAAAACAATTTGCGGAAGTTTTC